>LPNX011101776.1:232812-263869 GCA_001517045.1 Pseudotsuga menziesii | reverse complement strand
CTATGAACCAAGCCTTCTCCATGACATATTTGGGGCTCTTAAGTCAATTTTTGGGGCTTGAGATTTCTCAAACCAAAGCTGGAATCAAGGTGCACCAGTACAAATATGCCTTGGACTTGCTGAACAAATTTATAATGAAGGATTTCAAAGCAAGCAAAACTCCTTTCCTTTCAGGAGTGAAGCTGGAAGAAGTTGATTCTTCACCTATGGTAAACAATACATTGTATATGCAATTGATTGGATGTTTGTTGTATCTGACACATACTAGACCTGATATTTCTTATGCAATAAGTGTGGATTCTAGATACATGGATCAGCCTCATGAGATCCATTGGAAAGCAGCCAAAAGGATCATTAACTTTGTTCAGGGAACAAGGACACATGGGATCTTCTACAAAGAAAAATATGATCTTGATTTGATTGGATTTACTGACAGTGATTGGGCAGGTGATAGCACAAACAGAAAGTCCACATCAGGATATGTGTTCATGCTGTAGAAGGGCCAATCAGCTGGTCAAGCAAGAAACAGAGTGCCATTGCACTCTCATCTACAGAAGCAGAGTACATAGGAGTTGTTAATGCAGCAACTCAATGTTTATGGTTGTAGGGTTTACTTGGAGAGTGTGGTTTTGAATCAGAGTACTCAACTACCATCTACTATGATAACCAGAGTACCATTCGAATCTGCAAAGATCCAGTTTAGAAGCATAGAACCAAACACATTGAGATCCATATGCACTACATCAGAGAGCTTGTGCACGATGGCACCATTCACCTACTCTTCTGTTCATCTTCAGAACAAGTAGCTGATATCTTCACCAAAGCATTTTGTGAGAAGACCTTCAATAATCTCAAATCACTACTGGGAATTAATGATCATGCTGTGAAGCATGAGTGAAGACAATATTTCCAAATTTTGTTTTACAGTCCATGTTTAAGGGAGGATTTTCCCAAGTTGGTTTTGCCTCTTTCCTTGGTTGTATGGACATGCAGTATGTAAAAGGGTGACTAATCCTTGTTGCTAGGCCCTATAATTTTCTGATATATTACTCATAAGTCAGGCTTAAGGGGGGGTGTTAGAATAATCAACCCATAGTTTACCACCTTAGACATTAATTTAATTATTTTTGTCTTATTTGCCTAGTTCATGTGTCCCACCTTATGCAAGTTGTCATTTACCTATCCATAGTGGTAAAAATATCCTTATTTGACTCATGTAGTGCTTGGGAAACCTCAAGGAATCAATTCTACTTTATTCCTGGCCTCCTAGGCGCCCTTCTGCTTTTTCTACTTTATTGCCTTCTTTTTCAGTGTTTTAAGGCAATAGGGAAAGTTTGACTAGGTGAGGTGAACTAGTTTTTTGTCCTCTTCATCCTCCACTCGTTTCTCCTTGTAAAAGCATGTATTAGTTTTCATTCCATCACTCTTTATCTTACCTAATCCTTTTTTCTAATTCGTGAGCTCCATGACTGATTTGGGATCAGCTTTTTGCACCTATGGGGGATTTGCTTATTTTTAGTAAGCCTGCTTTATGCTAGATTCGAATTGCTTCTCATGCATTCAAATCCCTGATGTATTTTATTTATTCAGCAACCTATTATGTTACAGGGTTGGCTATTGTACACTGAGTTAATACATTTTAGTGTTCAGCTCCAATTTCAGTCTCTTTTGTGAGTGATTTTGCATGATCAATTGTTAATTGTTGTGAGTAAAATTAATCTATCACTGGGTTCAATTTCCACATATTCCACTTAATATGTTTTATGGAACTGAACTAACTATCTTAGTTCTTGAGAAATATAGATACATCTTAGCACTATAAAAATAGAACATGTCATAATAGATCCATCTTGAACCAAGATCTATCAAGCATCGAGAGATCTAAATTACACTTCAAGTAATGATATATATAGGTGTAAGATGAATTTATACTAGTATGTTTTGTTCTATAATACATATCCCACCATCTATAAAACTAAAACTCATATAACTGTAATGTCTTGTTATCCATTTTTTTGAAATCTGGATCCAAGAACCTACTAATACTATGGTGTATTAGGTTACATTGGCAGGTTTAAGTAGGCATATGCAATGTCATCATCTCACCTTAGTAACTATTAGCCAATTAATAATTATTTTCTTAGATCTAAAAATGTTACTATTTCAGAAAATCTGAGTCTAAAATCTTCTATTAACTAATTCAACACATCTGAGTCTAAATTCTTCTATTAACTGTTATTGTGCAATATTCTACCTTTGGTTCGCTACTGACTATAGGTGCAATGGTTGGTGCAATATCTAGTGGCCTCATTGCAGACTTCTTAGGTTAGAAATGAGTAAGTGATTTAATTACTGTTATGTCTCCTAAACATCACTATACTAAAATCGGGTGATTGCATTCATTTGAAGTGAAATTAACTTGTAGGAAAAGTTACAGATTCTATCACTAACATCCAATTGATTTCTAGTGTAGGCATTAAGAGTGTCTTCAATCTATTATGTGATTGGATGGATAATAATATCCCTAGTAAAGGTTTGTTGGGTTCCTTATTTAGCCTTGTGGGTCTTTAGGTTAGTAAAGCACATAATCGTTTTCAGGGACAGCCAACAAGTTTTTGATCTGCAATATATTTAAAATAGCAGGATACCTGGGAAAGACAAATAAATATAATTATAGTTTCAATTTCTAGTAAGACAAATATAAAAATATGCTTATATTATATTATTGTGCAGGATGCATGGCTTCTAGACATTGGAAGACTATTTATAGGATATGGAGCTGGTCTTACCTCCTATACAATATGTTCTTCTTAGTAGAAAAATTGTAAAGCGTGTTGCCAAAAGTAAGGATACATCTACGAGATGATTTAATGATTCATCAATTAATCTCTGCAACAAATTTGGGTCTTGCAAAGTGATTTTCACTTAAGTTCCTTTAATTCTAGAATTCCTTCCCACTCCAGATTTTATGTTATAATATTCGATAGGTTCCTGTCTACCTAGCAGAAATAGCTCCCAAAAACTTGAGGCGAGGGCTTACAACAACAAATCAAGTCTGACCCTTTCATCCACATGATCCTTTCTTTATGGAAGAGTCCATGATTAATTAAAATGGAGAGTATTTTTCTAAACTAGGATATGGAATAGCAACATAATAATTCACAGTGTAGGAAAGGAAGACTTATCCAGTCTATAAACTTTAACATGATTGTTTTCCGCCTCTTGTGATAGTTATCTGTAACCATTGGTATTTTAATAGCATATTTTGGGATTATGGTTATCTAGCGCCTTCTTGCCGTCATCAGTAATGACCACCATTGAAAAGTTCTTAACCAATTTTTTCTTATCAAAGACAATAATATGGGAAAAAAGATAAATTTCATCTATATTGGAGCCTAATACAAGCTACAAAGTACACATCCCTACACGATGACTTAGATACCATGGCCATATGATTTTAGCTATTTAGAAGAGAAAAAACTAGACTTATATTTAACATGTATTTGCAGGAATTATCCCCTGTTTTCTTTTGGTATCAGGTCTCTTCTTTATTCCAGAGTCCCCTAGGTGGTTGGTGAGAAATTTTTCTTTGTCATTTCCATAGGCATATTGTTAATAACTGTTGGGATAAATGGAAGACCCAGGTTTTATACCATTAACTTTGCACCAACAAAAAGACCCACAGTGTTGGCCCTTTCGGCAACAATCTGCGAACAGGTTGCAGTCTCACCCGAAACAGCTATGGGGTGCCGCAGAATCAGGTTTCTACAAGCAGAAGAGGGATATTACTGTACCTTTATCCTTAACAAATAATAATCATACAATACAGAGATTCGAATCGTACTTAAATAGCTTTTTAGTTAGATGGACAAACAGTTTCTTACTTAACCCTTAACTGGGAATTCACAACGAAGTTATTATTTAGCAGTTATCTTACTTTGTCAATTATCTACTTATCAATGCATAAAATGAAACCAACACAGAAAAAACACAAAAGAACCACAACACAAGATATAACGTGGTTCACCCCCCAGTGTAGGGGCTACGTCCACAAAACTGCGCTTTTATTCAACTTTTTCCAAAACAACAGTTCTAATCTGTGCACTCAGCAGCAGATCTGTCCTTCAAGTCTAACTGCACACTTAGCTGAAGTTCCTTTCTTACAATCTCTAAGCTACGCACTTAGCTGTAGTTCCTTTCCTTACAAAAACCCTCTGCGCACACAGCTGCAGAGGTCGTCCACGCACATAGCTGGGACTTGACCTTAAAACCCAAAATAGCTCTTAGCTTCACATCACATGATCCTCATTTCATTATATAATCTTGACATCTTTACATGAGTGCCTATTTATACAAGTGCATTGTTACAAAATCATGGGCTTATACCCGAAAATTATGGACAATTACAAAAAGAGGGCTTTGACTCAACCCTGACACCCCTAAGACTATTTTGATGCGCAACTCCACTTACAAGCTTCCACAAAAACCGCGGAGTTACCAAAATTAATGACCGTTAAGGAGCGCACCCCAACAGGCCCCTAAGACTCACCAGTGTCCTGTCCCGGGACACTCTGCTGCTTGTCTGGTGGGAGAATCTTGTTGGCGAAGATAATAAACTGCTTGTTGAGGCTGCACATGATATCGTCAGTTGCTTTCTCCTTCTCCACCAATTCCTGTAATGATGCTGTTGATGTGTCGCTGGTCTTTTCCCGTGCAAATGCATCATACTCCTTCAGAACTTTGAGCTGGCTGTCCGCAGCAGTACTCAACTCCAAGGCCTCATTAACAAGGGGCTGCATAGAATTTTCCAGTAGTGTTGCTTTCGCTCTACATGACTCAATTTCCTACTGGAGCTCCTTGCTTTGCTTTACCTTGAGCATCTTCTGCATAGGAGGCAGAGTCTTAATTTCCGCCTTCACTGCATCCAGCTCTGTCTGTCGCTGCTTGATGGTTTCTTGAAGCTTTTCTACTTCTGGATTGTCCTACAGGTTGGCACAGGCGTCGATGGTTTCCTCTAGCATTTTTGCTGCACTGCTCGCAAGATCTGAGATATTCATTGCTGAGGCCTTAATATCTCTGCGGTGCTGCTCCCTAACCTTTGGTGGGCTCTCCGGGATGATGCGAAGTTGAAGCTCTGCAATCTGACCCTCATGTTCTGCTTTGAGCTTCTCTATTTTACTGGGAGACTGCTGTGCGTAGTCTTTCAGCTTGGCGATTATGTGCTCCGGCTCTTCCTTATCCTGCATGTCGAAGTTAGGAAGACTTCGACACGTCTCATCCAATACTTGCGCCAATGTGTCCTGCTTACGTTCTGCGTCCCTCTTCCTCTGCTCCACTTCCTTCAACTGCGTAGCGAGGCTCTCACTCTACTTCATGGTATTTTCCAACTACCTGCGTGAGAAGCTATCACGTTCTTGGATCTCCCTTATGATTTCCAGTTGACAAAGGTACAACTCTGACATAGACAGCTTGGCGTAGTTTATCTCAACTGTCATACTCATCTGCGAGCGAGATGCTGCATCAGTTATTATGAGGGCTGCGCTTGGCACTTGTCCTCTGTTATCTCTAGCTAGCCATTATCTTGTGTCTGGCTGTGTGCTTACTGGGACCTTGCTTGCTATAGCGCCAATCGCTGATTTTTCTGCTAGCGTCTTAAGTTCTGCAACTCGCTACGCTATGCCAGTGATCGCATCAAGGTGCATAGCTGCAGACTCTTTCCATTTGTTGGTTAATTCCTCTGTAGATTTTCTCAGCGCCTGATCAAGCTCCTCCACCATCAAAGCAGGCTCTTCGACAACATTCTTATCCTTCGACGCCTTAGCTTTCTTCCTGGGCTGAGGCTTAGCAACTTCCTCTGCCTCTAGTGACTTGTGCTTATCTGGGAGATTGGGATCTGAGATTGTCTTGACCGATTCTTCCTCTTCTTCATCATCTCTGCCATATCCACTATGGTCACCTTCACTCTACTGTGACTCACTTTGTTCTTCGCTTTCCTCGAGTGGGTCATTCTACTGCATCTGACTAGGGCCAGCGCCCACATTGGTGACTGGAGGGATTGGAATGTTGGGCTTTTTCCTTGCGTCCTTCATCCATTCAACCAGCCACTGCTGAACTATTGCGAGGATGTCTTCTTGGGTTACCACATATGGCTACTTCCAGCATGCATGTTTATTATCTACGCAGGCCTGGATGAAGACATTGTGCATGTCAGCCTTGAAGTTGGCCACTCCATCATACTGAGAGAATAGCTCATTACTTAGTCGCGGGGTCTTCAGAATCTCATATGAGATACTCATTGAGTAAAAGGCAAACACATAATTTGTCATCTGCTGTAAGGCTTTATCCTGCGACACCCATAGAGATGCGTACCTTACTGCACCAGGCATGTTTGGTGGTACCTCAACAAACTGCGCCTCGGTAGGTTCTTTCCATCCTACCAGTGCAATAAGCACTATCAGCCATGAATAGTGAAAGGGTCTACCTTTCTCCTGTGCATCGCAGACATCTTCAAGGAATTCCTTGGCAATGTACTCTACCCATTTGTAAATGTAGCCTTCGGTACAGTTCACAGCAATACTAACAATCGGGGAAGATACTTAATGTGGTCTGCACTTCCTCATCAATTTGTAGGATAAGATCTCAACTGTGAAGCGAATGTTTTGGTGTTGAATTGTCGAAGTTTGATACCCTTGCTTCCCCCTTCGTCAGGCTGAAGCGATCCTGCATGCTTTGTGCCAGCTTCGTATCTTCGTGTTTTGAAGGAAATTCAATCCCCGGATCAGGCCCTTCCTTCAGTAATCCTGTGATCCTATGAATGAATTCGCCATTGATAGGAATTCTCTTGTCTCCTATCCATAGGTTCCCATCATGCACCAATGCCAATAACTGCTTGACTACCACGGTTACCTGTGTGCTGCGACCGAAGTAGGGGACATTTAGCATCTTCAATAAGCCAGCTTTCTCCAAGCCAACAACCCAGTATTTCACTTCCAGTAACGTCGCTCCAGTCTCCAGATATTTGACGGAGTGCAAGTATGTTCTAGGTGCAGACTGTGGAAACTTCCCAAGATCATTCGTATCGTGGTCTACATACTTAAGCTGGTCTATTTTCCCTTTCATGGTTCCGACCAACTACACACCCTGTGGCAATGAAGCGGTGCGTAATGTGAACTTATTTGTCCACCGAGGTAGCTGAACCCCTGGTCAAACTGGTGGAAGATATGGTGGATGCTGTGATGCAACGTTCTCATCCCCTTCAGGTGGGATCTCTATTGAACCAGAAGGATTCATCTCGGGATCCTCCAGTGTCTTTCCCGATGGCCTGTGTCTGTCTTAGTTTTGCTTCGAGTGTACTTCTGGTTTAAACTTCTTTCTGGTAGATCGTGTCTGCATTAGTTGGGTTGGTGCTGGGGGAGTCTCTTTACAGGGTGCAGGCGAAGGTGGGGTGCTCATAAGGTTCTGTAGACCCCTCTGTTCAAATTCTCTCAGCAATTCTTGAACTTTGTGATCGACTGACATGGACTCAATTGCAAAACTCAAGAAAATGCGTAATGCAAACTTCAAAAGCATGGGTGTCTTCTTATAGAATCCATCGATGAAATATGTCATAACTATGCATTGAAGACACCAAATCTGACAGAGATCTTGTCCAACCGGTGGTAGATTTCCCAAGATCTCATTAATACAGGCAGTTAATACAGTTAACGTACCGGTGCCGCCAAATTGGATTTTTTCCAACGGTCATATTTTAAGCTCCGACACATCTTTCCTTCTTCGGCACAACCAGTATCTTGGGGTGCACCGCAATAAGGACATTCGACACTTCTTGACATTAGCTTCGACAGAGTTTCGAGCTTCGACCTGCGACAGAATGTCTTTCACAGCCTCAATGATTCCTGCAGTGAGCATCTTATCTAGCTTCAACCTGACTTTTTCTTTATACTTAGGGTTCAGCCTATAAGGGTGCTATTTTACAGGCTTCGCATCAAGTTTCAAAGGGATTTTTATCACTCCTATATCACCAAGGATACCTTTCATTTCTGAGAACTTCATCGAAAATAAGTCCTGATACTCATGGAGAAGTTGGGTCACTTTGCTCACCATTTCTTCATCCCAATAATCTCCAATGGTAGCATACTTAGGCATTTCTTCTGATCCAATGTTTACTTGCCTTGTCTTCAAGGGCTGAGTCACTTCAGGTGCTTCAACTACTGGTCCCTGTACTTCGCAGTGTTCTTCTGACTCAGGAATGTTAATGTTGCGTGGGTCATCATCCTTGTCAATTGCGAGGTTATAACATTCTACGGCATTAGCTTCTTGTTCCTTCCAATCAGGTTGGTACTCTGTTATTTCTATATCATCAAACACCTTAGTATGGATCAACCTAACAGCTGCGTCCAAAGCAGGACAAACCTCATTAATAGAAAATGTAAGCACAAAACTATCAACAAGACTATCCCAACTTACAGTACCATGGCGAAGCTCAACCTCTGCATACCAGTTCTTTACTACAGGTTCCAGAGTGTGCACAAACCTATGTACCCATTCTTCATGAGGTACATGATTCCATGCTTAGTAACATTTCTCCAAATGTTCCCGAGGGCTAGTCTTACCATTAAACCTGCTTCGCACCTCCTGAGTTTGATCCATGAATCTCAGGTGAAGGGACTTTTGACAAGCTTCCCAACTATGAATGTACTTTCTATGACCATTCCACCATCTAGCAGCTGTGGCTCTAAATACTGAATCTAGAGTCTCCATTTTCTGTGAGTCTGGTACTTGCTCTGAAAATTGTACAATAAACTCTTCTGGGTCTGTCAAGCCATCAAAAGTAGGTAAGACTCTTGTCTGTGAACCAAGCCATCTGAGAGACTTGGTAATTCTTGCACATCGATGTCCATGTAGCTCATAAAGTCTATTCTGCCAATTCTCTAGGCCTTCATCTGAATCAGTCATGCAAGAACTGTCACACTTCCAATCCATTATACCTTCAGGAGTAGGGTTAACATAGTATTTTTCTTTAGCTGTGATGTTGTAGATATGATCCAAAACATCCTGATCTTCATCTTTGACTGGCTCTGTGTACCTTTCTCCTTGAGAAGGGTCCAAGGGTACTATTACTCTCAAGCCTTTTCCTTCAAAAGTCATCTGCCTATTCTTAAGGTTGATTACTGCAGAATTCTCTATTCCCCATTCAATTCCTAGCAAGGCTGGATAGGGGTTGCTATCATCAATTATTTCAATGACTTCAAAATATGCTAAGGTACTTACTCCATCAATGTCTACTAGGACACTAGGGAATCTTCCTAGGGGCACAATCTTCTGTTGATTGGCTAATCTCAATTGTATAGGAGACCATTCAAGGGTAGGTTTTCCCATTTGTTCCCATGCCTGCTTATTTAGGACATTTATTTCTGAGCCCAGGTCTAAAATGATGTTAGTCATGTCATACTCTCTTATCTGAGCATGCAATCTCATTTCTCTTCCAGTTCTTCTAACTCTATTAACAGGTTTTTCTTTACCAGAGCTTCACTGAGGTTCGCAAGAAGCAATAACTTTCTGTAACTCATTTAAAGCATTCTGATTCCTTAAGAGCTTCATACAACTCTGTAAAAATGATGACAGAGTACTTACTTTATCCGTCGAAGCTTCTTGAGACTGTGACTGTTGTTGATGCTGTTGCACAGGTGCTACTGATGTGCTTGGATCAGAAAAGTCTTTTTTGGCTTCCATAAATGTTTCTTTTTCCCTTCCAACATCAAATGCTGGAATTTTCTCTGGGGTCTTACAAACCCAAGCCTCGTCAGGATGTTTCTCCTTATTCTGCACTTGCGTCATAGCTCCATTCCTTGTAACAACGTTAATGGCTGGGACAGGCTTTTGCTCTACAGTGATCATCTGAATATTCTGAGTAGGAGCTCCATTTCTTTCTTGTATCTTGGCTATCAGCTGTGGACATTGCTCAATGACATGATCTACCGCTCTGCAATATCGGCATGTCGTAGTTGGGTTCTGATAGTCTCTAGCTAGATGTCCTGCCTGATTACAGTTATAGCACACAACCTGGCCTCGACCTCTTCCAGGCATACCACCATGACCACAACCTCCAAAAGTACCTCGACCTGATGTACTACCACGGTAACCATATCCATCATTGCCTTGTGCCTCATTTTGTACCCTATAAGCATCATAGGTTCGCTCTCGCATAAGGTCAAAGCTGCGACATTCCTCTTCGTTGTGTCCTATTGACTTACAGAACTTGCAATAAGGATTCTTGGGGACTTGAACATATCTCTGCAGTAGATAGCAGTCTTTAGGTCGATGCTGGCCATTTGTTCTACATATCTCACAATATAGAACATTAGGGTTAAATGGGTTTGGCGCACCAGTATTCAGGAAATTTCTTAACGCAGGACACTGTTCTTTGTCATGACCTTCTATCCTACATCGTGTACACCAAACCTCTTTGTGAATAGATTTCCCCTTGTTTATGTCACAAAGCTCCAAATCCATTTCTACCAACTGCGCTTGTATTTGGGCTATGCCAGAATTATCTTCGACAGGAGTTGTTTCAAGCTTCATAGCAATTTCCAAAGCCACTTGTTGATCAGCAACCTTCTGTTGCATGAGTGGAGTTCTAATGTGAGGTAATAGGGATGTAATGAACCATTCTTTATGCTGCACTGGTCCAATAGTGAAACTAACTTGATCTAGCAGAACTTTGAACCTCTAATAAAAGTCCCAAACTGATTCTCCTCACCTCTGCTGAATCTATTTTAGTTCAGTTATACACCGTGACTCTGATTTAGGCTTCTTGAACTCTTTGATCATTGCTGTTTTAATATCAGCCAACACATGGTTCTGAGTACTAGAAAACTTCATAAACCAGGTCAAAGCTCGGTCTCTAAAAGAAGTGACCAGTTGCACTCTTCTGATATCGTGATCCATAATGTTCTTAGCAGTCCAAACAGCTTCGCATAAGAACCAAAACTGTTCTAGATCCTCTAATCCAGTTCCTTTGAAAACTGGGAGCTTGATATCATCAGTCATATGGGCCATTTTAGATCTAGGGGGGGAGGGAGGGGGAGGAGGAGGGTAACTTGTTGAGGTAGACTGACCTGCGACAGGAATACTTTGGCTAGGGCTACTTTCAGACTGCGACAGGTTCTCGGGGGTAACAGATCTTTGCTGCAGGGTTGTAGGAGGGTTTCTAATAGAAGGGGTTTCTTCATACTTAGAGTCTTCTGGAATTAATGGGGAATAAACGGTATTCTGTCCTAGAGTATAGGATTCTAGGTTTCTCTTGTATCTTTTACCGCTTCGCAGCAAACCACTTTGCTCGTCGAAGTCACTTTCACTTCCAAACATAGGTTAGTAGTAATAAATCTAACAATCTGATTCTATAAGCAATATACCTTTTTCAGCCAAGAGCATTTTAATTTTCAAACTAAATGAATTCAAGTACTTACCCCTTGGTCCTTTGAAGAACTGTCGTTCAACTTCGCTGAAGGAAGTACTTGTGTTAATGGAAAACTCCGTCACAAATGCTTCAAGGGTTCGTGTTATCCAGAAATCAACAGCTCGTGATATCGCGTTGTTCACTCTTTTCAATATGTTAATTCTTGTGGGGGTCCACTCAGGAAACCGATCTTCGTTGAAATTTGTCTTTCTTTCTGTCAACCTGGATAGCCACTGGTGCAATTCTATGTGGATACTACCAAAGAAAAATTTCCTAAATATCAGCAAAAATGTACCTTTGCAAGAATTCGTCTGAGCTACGACGAGGATCCTTGTTTTCTTGTTCAGCAAATTTCAAATAGGTATCTTCAATCCAATCACTGATTTATTTTACTGAGGGTCTCCAAAACATAGCCCTCCAGGTACGACATAAATCCCTCTTAAAGCAGATACTGAGTTCAACCGGCAATGGAACCAATTTGTTGGGCTATGGGTAGACTCGGGTTTTATACCATTAACTTCGCACCAACAAAAAGACCCACAGTGTTGGCCCTTTCGGCAACAACCTGCGAACAGGTTGTAGTCTCACCCGAAACAGCTATAGGGTGCCGCAGAATTAGGTTTCTGCAAGTAGAAGAGGGATATTACTGTACCTTTAGCCTTAACAAATAATAATCACACAATATAGAGCTTCGAATTGTACTTAAATAGCTTCGCAGTTAGATGGACAAACAGTTTCTTGCTTAACCCTTAACTGGGAATTCACAGCAAAGTTATTATTTAGCAGTTATCTTACTTTGTCGATTATCTACTTATCAATGCATAAAATGAAACCAACACAGAAACAACATGAAAGAACCACAACACAAGATATAACGTGGTTCACCCCCCAGTGTAGGGGCTATGTCCACAAAACTGCGCTTTTATTCAACTTTTTCCAAAACAATAGTTCTAATCTGCGCACTCAGCAGCAGATTCGTCCTTCGAGTTTAACTGCGCACTCAGCTGCAGTTCCTTTATTACAATATCTAAGCTGTGCACTTAGCTGCAGTTCCTTTCCTTACAAAAACCCTCTGCGCACACAGCTGCAGAGGTCATCCACGCACACAGCTGGGACTTGACCTTAAAACCCAAAATAGCTCTTAGCTTCGCATCACATGATCCTCATTTCATTAGATAATCTTGACATCTTTATATGAGTGCCTATTTATACAAGTGCACTATTACAAAATCATGGGCTTATACCCGAAAATTATGGACAATTACAAAAAGAGGGTTTTGACTCAACCCCGACACCCCTAAAGACTATTTTGACGCGCAACTCCGCTTACAAGCTTCCATAAAAAAACACGGAGTTACCAAAATTAATGAACGCCCCAACAATAACTAAACTATATTGAATTGTAGTTTCTTAGATTGGTCATCATGTATGGCTCTAACTAAATATTTGTCCCATTTCAAATGGTTTATCAGTTTCACATTTAGATTTGTACACAATACAATGCTTGAAAAAGTTAAATGTTTATGAAGTTGAAGAGAATACACAACATAATTAAAAAAGATTTAATAATACATACATATTACAAGGGAGCATCTAAGAAAATTTGGCAAACTTTTGATGATGTTACTATGCAGAATTCAAGGTGTCATTTATCATTTTCCAATTGATTAGTGTCATTTGTTGTTTCACGAAAACGTTGGCCATGCCAGAGAGTTTGAAGAAGCATTGAAAACCCTTCATGGAAAGGATTGTGATGTTTCTATTGAAGCAGTTGAAATCAGGGTGCTTACTACTACTTTAGGTGCTCTGTTTATGAATTAGAATTTCTTAAATCAGTAAAGATATTTGTCAAAAAAATATATGAATCTTAAATTACTCCAACTGGTTGTGGAGTAATCCTCAAGGTAATTAAAATCACAGAAGTCAAGAATCGAAGGAAAAGTTGTTATATCTTATTCATTTACTTGGAATGATACTGAGACAAGAAGCTTGTATTGTTCAGGAGTATGTGGAGGAGCTAGGAAACCTTCCTAGGGCCAGAATATTGGACTTGTTTCAGTGGAAATATGAATTATGTGATTGCAAGTAGATTTATTATTAACAATACAATTTGCAGAACATGTGACCAACCATTGATTAGCTTCATATTAATCATTACAAATATATTTTTATGTTGGGGTTGGGTTGATGGTATTTCAACAACTGGGAGGAATCAATGTTGTTATGTTCTATGCCAGTGAAATTTTTAAAGATGCTGGTAAGTTAGAACTAGCCTTCTCTAATGATTTGTTGCATTTTCTAATTCTCTATTTTAGATGCCTAATTGATTTGGATTGTTATGTAGGGTTTGATTCTAGACATGTGGCATATGTTTCTATGGCTGCTCTATAGGTGATTATCTTTCATGTCCAATGATGTTTTTATTATAATCTATGCAACCTTATCCTATGGTCTATTATTTGTACAGCTTTGTACTATATGTATATTTGTAAACTATTTATGTATAATGTGTGCAGTTGAGAACTTGTGCATGCTTTGTTTTCTTGTATGCATTTTTGAATTTTCATTGCTTCAACCATGGTATCAAAATGCATATGCTGAACTAGTTTTCCAGTTTTACTTTCTAGCGAAATAATTCTGCATCTCATCTGCCATGTTCAATGTTTGGCAGAATTGTATTCGACTACTAATTTAATGAAGAAGGCGAAGGATTACTTCAATTCGATAGATGAAACTATGACATTTATGCATATAAGGAATTCTTAGCTAGTATCCTGATAAATTTCTCTTGTTACTTTGCTAGGTGACAATGACAGCAGTAGGTGCACTAATAATGGACAAATGTGGAAGGAGACCTCTTTTAATGGTATGCAATGATGTTTCACCTAAAATCAACTGATTTAATTTTTTCAATAGACAGATGATCTCTAATGCCGTAAAGTGAACATGATATATCTTCAGGTCTCTGCTGCGGGAATGAGTTTAGGATGATTCCTAGTTGGATTTTCCTTCTATATATACGTTTGTATTGTTTTCTTCTCTCATAGGCCTAGACAAACTCACACATACACAGAGAGTAGAGTTCAAGATTTTCTGAAATAAATGGCTTCCATAAAACAAATTGTGACATTTGCTAGATGTAATATGTGATTTCAGCTTCAGATAGCCATGTTTCCTTTTTTTTTAGCTTAGCAATCTTACGACATTGTTTAATTGATACAGTCTGTCGAATATTCGACCCCCAGCATTGGTATTCAACGATGCTTTCATGCATCCGATGATTGATTTAATATAAATTATTGTCTTAAAAATGAAAATGGGAGGTGGAAAAACCGACAGCAATGCCATGCATCCGAGGTCGGGAAATTGACGCTTGTGCTGTCGAAAAACTGTCAACGGGAGGTCGAAAAATCGACGCTTGTGCTATCAAAAAAACGACATCGGGAGGTCGAAAAATAGACAAAATTGTGATATAATTGTTCTCCATAATAGGATAAATATCTGTCAAAATGTAAATGAGATTCATGAATGTGTCAAATATTCAACGAATTCTCATTGATGACAAAATAAAATGTAATTGTTGAGAAACAGACAGGTGTTTGTTGAATGTCAGACATTACATTTGTCAGATTTCAGGCTAAATTTTTTTTGTGCAATATAATAACTGGTCTGGGATGCGGTGTGAGGTGGATCCCAATTAGACATTTATTTTAAAGCACTTAAAGCCTTTAATAACCCGAATCTTGGGGTGTCATTTAGTGATTTTTGTGCAAAAGGGCCCATTCATTTCATTTTCCAGGCTATCCAATCTTGGTTTATGAGTAGAATGAGTATGGAGTGGAGTAAGCGATAGGTCCACTCCTTTCTCGAATTTTTAGGGGGCGTGGGTGAGCCTACTAACGCATTTTATCCCTTTGTTCAAGCACTCATTTTCCTTTTTAGGTCGACAGGAAAGCAGCTTGTACCTTGCTCCTTGTAAAAATGGAAAATTGAAAAGTGAAAGGGTGGTTGACAAGATAGGTTGGGTTGGTAGCAAGAGGTTGTTGCACTAATATTTTTTGAAAAGGATGAAGAATTCAATACAAATGTTGTAAGTGTAAACCATTCCCTTCCAATAGAAGGGGTTCGGATTTAGCGAATCCATAGGGCACTTGCCACGTAACGATCCTCTCTCTGTGGGTAACCTTCAAGTTTCCATTCATTCATAAAATAGGCTGGCTTCAAAATTTCATAGCGATGCTCAAAGTAAGTGCCCAAGCACAATGGAATCCAAAGGGTAGTATGATCCTATGACATGTTGTTCCTTTCCTGTGCAACTCACTCAACTTCCTTTCATCAAGTAGGCATAGAAAGGTAATGGAAATAATTTGTTTAAAGCGATCCCTCATTTACAATCTCTGCTAGGAATAGTTCCGCAATGAAATGAGGCAGTTTCTACAATCCAACGACTGGTGCTGTCCAACATAAGTAATAAAGGAGGAATAAGCAGGTACTCTGTAAAGGAAAGAAGGAGCATGCTTGCCTATTTTAAGTTGAGAATAGTTCACCCTCTGTTGAACAAATAATTCCCCATGAAGATGCTTCTATGTAAAAAAATTCCTAAGTTTGGGTCGATGCAAGCTATGGAAGACGTCACACTTATGGTGGTTGGGAGTTCTGCAGCGTGTAGACGGAACCTTATTTTTGTTTTTCAAGTACATCTCCATATATATTTTCTTATATGGAGCCTGTAAAAAATTTTGAACTCATGGTAAACATATTCTGCACTATAATACAATTCTGACAGAAAACCAAAAAAATAGAGGAACTAAGAACATATCAAAATAGCTTTCTAATAAATGCTAGAACCTATAAACACATGTTGTAGAAAACAATAAACAGAATTCAATAGAC
This sequence comes from Pseudotsuga menziesii, assembly GCA_001517045.1. Taxonomy (NCBI): domain Eukaryota; kingdom Viridiplantae; phylum Streptophyta; class Pinopsida; order Pinales; family Pinaceae; genus Pseudotsuga; species Pseudotsuga menziesii. The sequence continues at coordinate 247,518 of LPNX011101776.1, read as the reverse complement.
AAGCACCAGAAATTGTCATTGCTTTTATTAATTATAAAAATGAAAAGATCTGCTACAAGGAAATACCCCTAAACTACTAGCTGCTAGAGTCAAGACTCGATGAATGAATCCATATCCCTGCCCTCTCTCTTATAGATCTGAGAAGGGAATAATAGGGTTTACAAAAGTAGATTTGCATGTGACTCAAACTCATAAATATAATTTACTTGATCCTAAGTCAAACTCAGAAAATTAATTTTCTTTATCCTATGTCAAAATCAGAAATATAATTTCCTAAAAATAAAACCAAACTAAATTTTAATTTATGGTGATGCCTGTCTATGTTCCACTAGTGGCACTAGAAAATTCCTCTAATATTATTTGATGGTAGCACATGCCTCATCTAAGGCTTTCTGGTAGGTGCATGCATGCACCCTCTCCCTCTATAACTGAGTGATGTGCCTCCTCCTTGAGAACTATGATGCACCTTGTCTATCTTCTACGATGTTGTTGAACATGTTCCCAGATCTGCTACTGCGATTGTCAATGATACAGTCACTAAAAATATGGACTAGTGGTAATATTTCTTCCCCGTCACTTTGTAATCCTTCCACTATCTACATGGAACTAACAAATCATCTACTAGAGAAAGTAGAAATACAAGAACTGTTACACAGTTCTTAAAAAAGAGGAGAAAATAATAAAGCAATTCCAAACTTAAACACATTAAAGAATTAGTTCAAGGAAAATCAAACAACACTATTCTCATATGAGTAGAGCTTCATGGGTTTGATTTCACATACATAGATATGCTTCAATGAAACATATGCCCCACTTCATATGAATCTGTAGCATTTAGCTAAAACATTATTTTTGTAGTCCTATATAGATTTTCTTATATGAACTAGTGGAAATCTTTGTTCCTTTTAATCCTTCCATTCTATACATGGAACTAGCATGTACAAAAGAAATTAGAAATACAAGATCTGTCCAACACGTCTTAAAAATGGGGAGAAAATAACGAAACAATTCCAAAAATAGACACAATAAATAAATAGTTCAAGACAAACCAAACATCATTGTTCATTAATATATGGACATTGAGAGGATTAAAGCTTCAGATTCTGATGTCACAAGGAATTCTACAATAATTATCTACAAGAAAGTCATTGATCCCATGCTTTGATAAAAATGGGTTGTTAGTAGTTACTACTAGACATCTTTTGCCAAGGATTGGAGGAAATACATTGGTGCCAACAAAATGTTGTATTGGAGTTTGCAAGAAAATGCATACATGCAAAATAGGCAGTCTAGCTAAAATATGCATGTTAAATATGTGTTACTGACACATCATGAAATATGTAGGGTTCAATTCAAATTTACGACAGAAAAACATCACTCATCATGAATACATTCAGGTAGTTGTTTATCTGTAATATTTTATTGTTTTCCTTTCCATTTATGCACATTTTCCTTTGTTAAGAATGAACTTGTAAATTTGACATTGCAATAGGTTGGAAAGGGACGATATGTTGGACTTAAACAGACTGATTTGTTTTAGGTTAAAGTATCCCAGTGGAAATGGAGAACAGGTTCTCAACAAAGATATGTAGACTTGGATAGCTCCTTGACTTTTTCATAATGTTTTCCTTGTACTTCACTACTATTGACTTTTATGTTTGTGCAATGGTTAGTAATGAGTTGTTTTCTGTAGCACGTTACTTTTGCAAGTGTTTATCATTTCATAAGGAAGGTCCATAAAGAAGTACTTCTAATTAGTAAACCAATTGGCAATGGAACATATTAAGTGTTTGTTGTACCACTTTGAAAATTTGATTTGATTTGTACAAGAGAATATGATAATTGTTGTTGCATTACTTTGGAAAATTGTTTCATAACAAGTTTTGGGTTCATATTAGGCCAGGAATATGCCAAGTTCATGGAATTTCTTGCTCAAAGAAATTGATTCATAAGTTTTGTTCTTGGGCATTAATGACCATGTGTTTTCTTGTACAAGAAAGATATTTTCATGGGGTAAAATCATTGCCATAATTTATGCAAGTAAACCATTAAGAAATTAATTTCATGGGGAGAAATTGTAGCGCATAATGCCTACAATACAACCCAACAAAAAAGTGATATCACGGAGGAAGAAACTTTGCTTGTATTGATTAAGAATGTAGCCTCCCATGCAACCAGTCAATGTGCTTGAAGAAATGCTTCAACCAACCAAGATATTATTGCAAAATTTTTTAGGCATAATAATACAATCCTGTGTATTCCTTGTGAATGGTGCATTTCCTTTTCCAACATAACTTTGGTTGGGAAATGGTTGTGCGGTTAATTGAAGACATTTTTGGGAATGGTATCTCTTGACCTTGGATGTACTTACCTTTCTTCCAATATATAATTGTGACATTAATCCCTTTATATGGGAAAATCACTCCCCACAAAAACTTCATAACATTGATGGTTATGATCTCAATGAAAACATTTTTGGTTGTGAGATGAAATCAATCTTATTCATATCCTTTCATTGCAAGAAATGTTGCTTATAGTGGCACTGAAATAGTACAATCAGTCCAATATCTTTCCCTTGTCTTCTTTGAAGCATTTCTTCTACATTTTTTTGTTATATATGTTGGATTTGAAAATAGTTATGTTAGTATCATTTGATTTTAAGAAATTTTATTTAGAGTGGCACTCAAATAACAAATGCATGCCAATATTTTATATGAGTATTCTTATATAATTTTTGTATATGTTGGATTTTGGTTGAAATACATTGTTGGGGATAGCTTGGAAGTTTAAAAACTTGATCATTGAAAAAAGAGTAGCTATAACATTGCAATTAAATTGTTTACTCAAGGGGGAGATTGGATTGTCGAACACAGTAATGCTTGGATTGGTTATCATTGAAAATATTTGTTTGTGTAAAATGTGATGAATTAAAATACAAAATAATGATTATCAAGTTACTATAGATACATAATGGCTTACCTTGTAATAGTCCTTCAAGTATTTCAAATGCATTTATTAAGTGCACAAATGACTTGAAGGACTAGTACAGGGTAAGCCATTATGGATCTATAGTAACTTGATAATCATTACTTTGTATGCTTGAATGATGCAAAATTTGTTTGAATATCATCATTAGCCAGAAATAACAACTTCTTAAAGGGTGCTAGCTCAATGGTAGAGAACCTGCCTAATTATAAGCAGGAGGTTGGTGGTTTGATTCCTCCGCACCCTATCATAAATTTGTGACTATGAAAACGAATAAATTCACATATATACGACTATTAGTAGCTAATTTACCATATCTTATAGCATGACTAATGTTTAGTCGTATTTAGCTTAGTCATTAATATGTTATCATCTAGTAGTTTATTTAGTCGTATATTTGGTCATTAATTGCTACAATTAGTTACTAAATCAGTGACTAAATCCATGACTAAATCATTGAATATCAATGGCTAAATCATTGGCTATCAATGACTAAATAAATGAATAATAAGTCAAGCTATTAATGACTAAGTGAAATACGACTAGCTATAAGATAGTGGAAATTAGCTACTATTAGTCGCTGACTCAAAAATAGTCGTTTATAGCCTGATTTGGGTCATTTTTTTAGTCATTAATTTCTCATTTTGTACTAGTGTGCCAGATCCTTCATGGGGGAAAGTAGTGATGGAGGTAGCATCCATGGTCGTATCGACCGAGGAGACATTTGGGGTCCAGGTAAACAATTAAAAATGTCATTTTTAAATACATGTATATTCGTTGAATCATGCATGTCTAACTACATGAACACTTGCTGACTATAGGAACCAATCGAAACACCTGGACCATTTCCTGGATTTGTGTCTCCTCCTAGGGCATACGTGGACAAGCGTCATGTGTATATGAGGTAGCCTACTCCTAGCAAGACTTGAGTTGTCCATGATCATGGAGCTACTGATACCATGGTAATGTATACCCTTCGATGATATTTGTTGGTTAACTTGAAATATAGTGCATAAAATGTTTTGTTAATGTTTGATTTGCATGTTTACTGCATCGGGAGCTAGAGTTTACTATTGAAAACCTCGCAAGGATGGTTGATGCAGCATTCATTGCTACATCTGCAATGGAAACAAGACACAGAGAGGTGCAACTATTTCAACATGATTGTTACATAGTTTATTATTGTTGTCTAATTTTTATTCATGCATTTCTAACTATTTCAACATTTGGTGATTGTAGCCACCAGCAACAGGAGTTATTGATGTAGCAGTCAATGTGGCATCTGCAATAACAATAAGCCACACAGAGGTACAACTATTTGAACATGATCTAGACATAGTTTGTTATTGTTGTCTATTGTTTATTCATGCACATGTCTAACTATTTCAACATTTGTTGATTGTAGCCACCACCAGCACCAACAGTTTCTTCCCCCTCTGGTTCGACCATGGATGCGACCATCCTTGATGTTCAACCAACAACTCCATCTACTACACAAGGAATGCAATCCCCTTTGTCACAGTCTCTCGTTGAGGTGAGATGTCCATTAATGACCAAGTCTTTCATGCAATGTCCATGAACATGTTGATAATTGTTGAGTTAATTTAGATATGTTCTTTTATTGAGCTAATGTATTAGTACATAGTTAGTTGAATTTAAAAATTGATATTTAATTTGCAGGATCCAGAGACACACACTGGTCCTAGAGTTGTTCCTAGAGGATCAACATTGGGAAACAACAAAAGGAAGCTTGAGTTTTGATGTGTCTTATGGGATATATCTACATTTTGATACATATACATGTGGCTTGGATAGTTTTGGATACATGTACATGTGGCTGGGATAGTTTTGGATGCGTGTACTTCCGGATACTTTTGGATATATATGTTCTTTTGGAGACATGTACATTTACATTTCTCTTTGTATTTGTTCTTTTGTTTCTACATGTTCTTGTGTCAATCTATTGTGTTGATTTGTGTGGATTATCGATTACTTATGAATGCACTATGTCAAAAGAACAAACTATCATATTTAAAGGTTTCAATGATCTCACTACATGCACACTAATTGGATATATAATTAGAAATTATGATTTTGGATGGTCATTACAATTAAAGTCAAATTTCTTGCTTGTGTAATTTAATAAAACTAAGTGCAATACAATGTATTTCAAGGTTTCAATGAACTCACTACATGCACACCAATTGGATATATGTAATTAAAAATTGTGAGTTTGGATGATTAAATTACAAGTTAAGTCAATGTTCAAGTGTAATTTAATAAAACTAAGTGCAATACATGCTTCACATTTCATCAATGACCAACAACACTATTCAACAAACCTCATGCACCCAATGACTAATCACTTAGCAATAAAGGAACTACAATAGAATCCAAATACCAAGAACCAACTTCGTGAATCAACATGATTTGAAGCATAAGTCCATCGGATTTGAAAAAGTTGAGTTGGACATTAGATTGAGTCTTAACTAAGTTATGATAGTAAGATAAGATTAGGGTTAGGATTAGGGTGTCCCTACTAGGGTTATGGTTATGGCCCATGCAGTTTAAAAAATAAACCCTAGTTAGGGCTATGGTTTTCCAAGTTTGGCCCTCATTGGCGTGAAATGCATTGTCCAATTTTGGCCCTTGTTGGCATAAAATGCAATGTCCCTTACTGAGTGAAACCCTAGTTTCAGAAACCACCATCTACGGGGGTCACCAGGAAATTGACAGGAGGGGGAGAGGCCCTGTAGCTAAAATTGCATGTCACAAATCCAATGGAATTGATGGTCCATCAATCAGAGTTCTGAGCATCAATCTATGGAAAGTTGCAGGTCACCTCCAGTTACCATTCAGGGACAGTTGGTGGACTTGTGCCCGGTGCACAAAAAACATCACAGAACTGCAATTTTGAATTTTGTCAAATCCTGCTAGCATGTTTGGGCATGGGAAATATGGGAAAACCAACCATAGCCCCACCTTCTATGGTTTTCCAATTTTTCCCTGCGTTGGCATGAAATGCATTGTCCCCTACTAAGTGAAACCCTAGTTTCAGAAACCATGGTATATGGAGGTCACCTGAAAATGGACGGGTGGGAGAGGCTCCTAGATAAAATCCCACATCACGAATCCAATGGAATTGACATTCCATCGATCGAAGGCACAAGCATCGATCTGTGGTGAGTTATAGGTCACCTCTAGATACCATTGAGGGACAGTTGGTGGACTTGTGCCCGGGGCGCAAAAAACATCATGGAGCCGCAATTTTGAATTCCATCAAATCTTGTTAGTGTGTTTGGGCATGGGTAATATGGGAATGCCAACCACAACCCCACCATCTATGGCTGTCCAAGTTTATCCCTCATTGGAGTGAAATGCATTTTCCCCTACTGAGGGAAACCCTAGTTTTAGAAACCACCATATACGCAGGCCACCGAGGAATGGACAGGTAAGAGACGGCCCCCCTAGCTAAAATCCCACGTCACAAATACAACAGAATAGACGGTTCATCGATCAAAGGCCCGAGCATCTATCTATGGTGATTTGCAAGTCACCTCCATATATCATTTAGGGACACTTGGTGGACTTGTGCCCAGTGCGCAAAAAACATCACGAAGCTACTATTTTGAATTTAGTCAAATCCTACTAATGTGTTTGGGAATGGGAAATATGGGAACACCAACCAAATCCCTAATGTTTGTCGTTCTCCAAGTTTGGCCCTCATTGTGATGAAATGCATTGTCCCTTATTGGGTGAAACCCTATTTTCAGAAACCACCATATACATAGGTCACTAGGAAATGGACAGATGGGAGAGAACCCCCCTACCTAAAATCCCACGTCACGAATCCAAAGAAATCAACGGTTTTTCAATAGGATTCCCGAGTATCGATCTATGGTGAGTTGTAGGTCACGTCCAGATATTGTTCTAGGACACTTGGTGGACTTTTTCCCGGTGCACAGAAAACATCACGAAACCACAATTTTGAATTCCCTCAAATCTTGATAGTGTGTTTGGGCATGGGAAATATGGTAACAACAACTAGATCCCCATCCTCTGTGGTTGTCTAGGTTTGGCCCTCATTGGCATTAAATGCATTGTCCCCTACTGAGCGAAACCCTAGTTTCAGAAACCACTATATACGGAGGTCACCAAGAAATGGAAAGGAAGGAGAGGCCCCTCCCCTAGCTAAAATCCCATGTCATGAATCCAACAAAATAAACAGTTCATCAATCAGAGGCCCAAGCATCGATCTATGGAGAGTTGCTAGTCACCTCCAGATGCCATTCAGGGACACTTTGTGGACTTGTGCCTGGTGCGCAAAAGACGTCACAGAGCCGCAATTTTGAATTCTGTCAAATCCTGCTAGTGTGTTTGGGCATGGGAAATATGGGAAATCCATACAAATCCCCACCATCTATGGTTTTCCAAGTTTGTCCCTCGTTGGCGTGAAATACATTGTCCCTTGCTTAGCAAAACCCTAGTTTTAGAAACCACGATATATGGAGGTCACCAGGAAATGGATAGGTTGGAGAGGCCCCCCATAGCTAAAACCCCATGTCATGAATCCAACAGAATCGATGGTTCATCGATCAAAGGATCGAGAGTCAATCTATGGCAAGTTGCAGGTTACCTCCATATACCGTTCAAGGACACTTGTTGGACTTGTGCCCAGTGCACAAAAAACATCACGGAGCCCCATTTTTATAATTTTTTCAAATCTTGATAGCGTGTTTGAGCATGGGAAATATGGGATCGCCAGCCACTACCCACCATCCGTGGTTTTCCATGTTTTGATCTCGTTGGCGTGAAATGCTTGGTGTCTAATGTAAATGTAAAATTAAGTTATGTGGTCCCACATGTTAGTGAAGCCCCACTTGGAAAGTTAGAGTCATGTATAAATAAGAGTCATGTTAGTCATTTGTAAGACACTTCATGTCTTGTATTTGTCCTCTTCGAGTAGCACATGAAGGAGAAGGAAAATCTTATTTTAGGGTTTCCTCATGAGCTTGTTTGTTAGGGTTTCCTCATAATATTGTGTGTTAGGTTTTGTTCAGGGTTTCATTGTACTTTTTTTGTAAAAATAATTATTATAAGAAAGGTTTCTAGGTTTTCCTCCCCATGATGGTTTCCTAGGATAAAATATCATGTCTCTTGTGCATTGTTATTTTTAACTAGATCCTACATGTTAAATTATTTATGTAAATGTTTTATGGTTAAATTTATGCATTTAACTAATAGTTATAATAAAAAAATTAACATGGTATAAGAGGTGAGTTGTCAAGAAGGAAATTATACAAGCCTTAAAATAGAAAGTGATTGTTGTGGCATCTAGTTTCCATCTTCCTAGTTTTATATATCAGTGGAAAACATTGGGAAAATGACCTACTTGAAAAATTAGGGTTTTAGTCCTATAAGAGAGTCTACAAAGAACTTTGACAGGTATGACTTAAAGAGGTACATGTATGTATTCTGATGTTATGTTTAACATGTGAATTAGATCTTGACATGTTCATATGATTGATATTGTCATGATCATATGATTGATATTGACATGATTATGTTATTGATATTCACACGATCATTCATAATCTTAGGGTTTCTTGATCATATGTAAAATTTGGCATGTTCATTAACTTGACATACAAGAGAAAACTTGGCATATCCAGAACACAAAATTGACATATTCATAAGCAACATACATGTGAAAATTAAAATTATGTAACATACCTCATCATGCTAGATACCACCTATTATCATACAACCAATCCCTCAGGATCATCTCTTATGATGATGGTCTCCATCAGTCTCTCGTACTCTGTATCCGGTAAGAAGTAGCGTACCTTCAATTCATTTTGGCTAGGAATTATTCATACCTAGAGGTTTGTACCAATGATTAAGTTGGTAAAGTGATACACACTTGCACCTGGTTTGTAATATCTGTAAACATATCTACCCTTATTTCTTGCATTGTTGTCCTATGTAAGGTATTCACCTTTAACACCCATAGACCCTATTTCGAAGTGGTTGTTTTCATCGTTAATCATGGACATAATGAGGGTTTGCTTTCCCTCAATACAATGTTCCAACCAATAATCACCAAACCATTCATTATGTTTTGAGGCAACCACTACGTATATGTGCCCTGCATAATATGATTGTAGGTATATGATGAAAATATTTTTCATGTGATACAAGGCCATTAACATGAGTTTGAATACTACGTAAATAAACAAAAAAGTGTTAAGGAAATGCATCATACCAGGTTGTACAAGGCCCGAGACATGATCAAAATCTATAGAAATATGTGATTGGACTTCTTCCAATAGAGTTAACTCAACAATTACACACTGATCAAGTGGAAGTGATGATGCCATCCCATCCATCAACCCAATCCAATGATTCACACCCATCCTAGTCACCATCACAACAAGGTGGGCAAAAACAAGCAAGTTTTCTGGTCCAAATTTCAAATACTGGGTTATCAGAGCTTCGAACCAAATGAAAGCCATGAATCCCAGGAACAATATTGCATTCTGATGCATCTGAACGATCTATGTCTTCCACCTCCCAAAAAAAAACTCTCCACGTGTCTCTTTCTTGTGGATTCTACTCACATAGTTGATTCCTCTCCCATTACTGACGTGCACCACCTGACTATAGATTGAGAATTTCAAATAGTAGATACTATAGATAATTTCAATTCTTCTCTTTCTAGGGATGTTTTGACACATGCTTCGGCTCCATCATGCTCTCCTTTACCATGCCCAGTCTCAAAATAGTTCCACGTATGTGGAACTTTGTATTTTTTATGCAATGAACACAACCATTGAAATATGTGTGCATTTTTTAACTGACCAGCACATCCATCAGACCAAATCCAGTTTCGATCCATTTGTATGTTCCTACCCTTCAAGTGATCATAGAACATGATGAAACATTGGTGTACATAGTGGAATTCATGGCACCTATCATCACTTATGTTGATATTCCTTCAGAATTTCTCTTTCCTCTTCACTACTATTTGGGCCATGCCTATATGTAATATGCACCATCAAGGAAACCTGCTCAGAGTGATAATAATGACTTTGGCTCTCATTTTGAGTTTGCAGAGTGTAGTTCTCAGCAAAATCAACAATTGAAAGTATAATAACATGGGGAAATGTATCTCTACATAATCTAAAATTCTCATCTTGCCATTGTGCCAAGTGGACATGTTGAACATATTAATGTGTATTTTCAATAAATTCCTTGACCAAGTCACTAAATTGTAATTGGTGACACAAAATGATCTCAATATCAGTTTTTTTTTTCTAATTAAGGAATGAAATGTAACTATTCAAACATAAATTTATAGATAAATGCATACCTCAGATGTCACCAATTGTATTTTTTTGCTTTCTTTCCCTGGGACTATTTTATAGCTCATATATTTGAAACTTTTCATGTGTGTAACCATATTCCCAAATTCAATGTCTCCACTCTTGTGCATACATTAGCTCAATAATTCCATTCCAGGACAGTTGAAGCAAGTTCCATCCAAACAAGATTTTGCATAGTATGTTTTCCCCTCATACCTATTACACATGATACTATGAATGAATTCTCTTGATGAATTTGGTGGTATTGTCAAGGAGCAATCCTACACATGGTTAGTATGCAACACATGATGAATGTACAAAAATGTTTCATAGTAATATTCATATTCTACATGGTATTTACAACAACAAGTTTTACGAAGAGTATTTATTCTAACATACTAGGGCTTACATTTCTCAAAATATCTTTGAGCCAAATTCAATTGTCTATGTTCATTCCTAAATTTCTCGTATAGTTTTGTTTGTGTTATATCAAGAAGATTCCTAATATGTGGTTCACGATCCTTTCAACCCCTTCTCAGTTTTAGCACATCCTTCTGGTTTGAAGAAGGCCTTGTGTGATCTTGCCAAAAACTATGCACTAGTCCCTTTGCTGCATCAACTAGCTTCATGTCACGACATGGAAACCAACCAATAAAGGCCCAAAACTTTGTGTGATCGGTTGTGTCATGATGTTCTCTTCTAATAGAATACCTTTGGAGGGTTTTTACATTCAAATTAATTAGTTTGGATCTAGGCTTGAGAAAGGAAGGATGTTGGTGTTCTTATTTACAATTGCTTGTGACAACACATGATGAGCCACATTTCGATCCTTTGAACATGTGTTCTTACCAATTTTACCAAAGGCATCTACTAATATTTTAACAATATGAAAACTTGGTCTAGAATTTGTCATCTTTATCCCTAACGTTTTCCTAACAATATCAATGATAAAAAATAATCTACATTTATCTCCATCACATTTAGAAACAAAATATTTATTTAGTATCCATTGAGTTTGATAAGGAATACTACGTTTAGATAGCATACCTTCAATGGAAATGAGGAGTATTTCATCAACTTGTATATGCTTCAGAGTTCTTCAACGTGTGCTTTCTAATGGAGGTAAGGGGGTTGGAATTCTATCATCTAGTGCATCAACAATACGTTCTTGCATTTCAGTAGTAGATGGTTGTCCTTCATTCTCTTCCTGGTAGTTGGATGGTGGAAGTCCAACATCCTCATCGATGGTCCATATAACATTTTCTTCTTCAACAATAGGATCCATGTCCAATTCCTTTTCAATAGTAGGCTCCATGTCCAACACCTCTTCAAAAGTAGGCTCCATGTCCAACGCCTCTTCAACAGTAGGCTCCATGTCGAATGCCTCTTCATGAGCTTCATCTTGAGATGATAACTTATCACTTTGACTTGAAGTGGGAATTAAAACATACCCTAATGAGAACCTATGTTTTGCTTCTTGAATACTTCCATGGGGTTCTTTTTCAACAATTATTGTGGAAATTAAAGGTCCCTCTAGTGAATGCTTCCTTTTTTCTTGTGGTGGATTGATAGGATAAACCATGGTATCCTCTATAATTGGATTTGGATTAGTTTCCAAAGAAATCCTCTGAAAGCATCTGATTCATCATGCATATTTTTTTTTCTTTCTCTTCTTCAATGACTTCTTGAGGTCTCTTCTTCCTTGCTGATTTTCTTCCTTGGTTACGTACATTCCCCATCACCACAATGATCAATTGAATATAGTTTGTTTTTGTTGCTCCTCAATTACAAGCTTTGAAGCCTTTAGTGCTTTAGAACAATATATTAGTGATTTAGATCTATAGATCCTTCAAGGTGCTTCAATCTTCCTTCTCAATTATTCATATTTCCCATCAAAACAATGATGAATGAGAAAATTTACCTTTGGTTCTCTTGAATAATTAGAAAATTAAAGTTAAATCATAAATTGTTCCTCAAGCTAATTCTCTTGCACAATTGTGTATATCCACCATCACCATGAAATGGCATCAAAGCTTGATATCTTATCCTGTGTGCTCCTCAACCATGAAAATATCCTCAATACTGCACCTACATAACAAAAATAATGATGGAGAATGTGTATTGTGAATATTTCCAAATGTATGCTCGTGCTCCATTGAAAAAAAATGCGCAACAATCGGTTTTTGGTAAAGATAGAGTAAAGTTGCTATCGGATAAAGACAGTCCACAGTTTATATGGTCCTAAAATGTGCACGTGTTATATAAATTAAAAATGTGTGAGCGATATGTAGAGGTAAAGCGTGCACGCAATATTTTTAATTACAATAAATAGGTTCGGTGCACAGCTAAGGAAACGAATAAAATCATAACAAAACAAATGTTTTTCTATGGTTAGATACAAAGAAAATGGTTTTAGTGTCCCCTTCTTTTCATGGATATAAATGTTTCTCTCTATATCCCTAATAATCCCTATATACCCCCTATATCTTTCTAAATATACCTCTCTCATTCTTTCTACATCCCTCCCTATATGTTTCTTTCTCTCCCTTGGTCCATCCATGTCCATACCAACCCACTCTCCACCTTCTCTTTATGTTTGCCATTATCCCTCCCTATAGCACTCTCTCCCTTCTTATCCCTTAGTCACTAACCCTATGTGTCGTTATCCCTCCCCCTTGTCCTCTCTCTCTTATCTTGCATCCCTCTCTCTCTCACCGTCTCTCCCCTTCTTGGGGTGGTATCTCTCTCTTGTTACTCCTATAGTTGATGATGTCATTGTCAATAGAATACACTTCTTGTTAAGGGGGAGTGTTGAAATATTTCAACTTGAAAGAATATTCTACATGTATTTTATTGATATACCCCAAGGTAGATGGCTTATTCCTCTGTTGGGATGTTACTATTGTATTTGGTCATCATAGAGTCATGAGGTATAACCTCCATTGTAAGTCGGGTCAATAGTGCCCACACACATAACCTCTTAAGGGTATCCTCAACCTTTAAGTTTGGATATGGCCATGATTAGGATATTTTCAGCATTATAAATGGAGGATAAGGTGTTAAGAATGGTTGGTACATAAATCTTTAATTTTAGGTTGTAAACCAGATTTTAGGGCTCAAGGTCCATGAACGACAGCTTGAATCACCACAGATGACCTCTCATGTTCCTGTTTTTGTTTTGAATGGGGATATGGGAACCATTAGGGGTTTCTAAGTAATATGTATGTGTCTTGCAGGGACCTTAGACATAATAAGGGAGGAAACCTGGGCCTTAGTCCTGAGAATATGATTCTATGCATCTAGAGCCAAGAATGATGTACTGAGCAACCTTAATAGATCCTTCCATGGTTTCATTTTCCTTGAAATGATGATACTAGTTCCATTATAACATTTTTAGCACTAAGTACAGATATTAGGTCACTTCACATGGGTATAGAAAAACACTTGGTCCTTAGACCTTAAAGGAAGTTATTAACCATTTAGGGCCAAAATTGATGCCCCCAACCACCACACATGACATTGAAATTGAATCATTTGAATCTTAATCGAGATATGCATGACATTATAATTTTTTGAGCACTAGGTATGCATCTCAAGGCCATAGACATGGTTAGGGGAGGAAACTATGGCCTTAGGCCCTAACTAAAGCTTCTATCCATCTAGGGATAGGAAGGATGCCTTAAAAAATCACACATGGCATCTCATAGATATATTTGGACTATGAATATGGATGTTAGTAGAATTAGGTGGTTTTGAAGAGCAGGTATGGGACCTCTGAGACATGCTTGAGGGAATATGACCTGAAGCACCATAGATGACCTACTCAAGGTATGCTTGGTCTCCGAGAAAATATGCACATGCCTTTAAGAGGTTTTGAGAATTAGATATGGGTATTAAGGACTCAACATGGTAAAGGGAGGAAATCCAAGACTCAATCCCTAAATAATATTTTTGGCATCTATGGATACACATGTGCCTTACTCACTGTCCCTATATGCATTACTCACTAGCCCTCCCTGCCTTTGTATTTCCATCTCTCACTATCTCTATGTGTATAATTGTGTGTCTTTCGCCCTTCTCTCTCACACAACCTGCCTCTCTCTCTCTCTCTCTCTCTCTCTCTCTCTCTCTCTCTCTGTGTGTGTGTGTGTGTGTGTGTGTGTGTGTGTGTGTCCCTCACTCACTCCCCATCTCTCAAAACCCCTCTCCACCTTATTTATACCTCCCTCGCTATCCCTCCCTACATCACTCTCTCTCTATTGCTCCTCCATCTCTCGTCGTTTCTCACACCTCCCCTCCTCTATCTCCCAAATAATCTCTCTCTATATATATGTGTGTGTGTGTGTGTGTGTGTGTA
>LPNX011101776.1:196826-223355 GCA_001517045.1 Pseudotsuga menziesii | reverse complement strand
GTTCGTTGGGCTCTCTTATCTTTCCTTCCCTTATTGTCATGCTCTCGCTCTCATCGCTTGCGAGACCTGAAGGATCTTAAGCTTTTGAGAAGCCTTCCAAAGATATCCTTTCCTCTTTATCTGGGTTAGAACTTTTATCACAAGGAAAATTTGTATCCTCCAGCCTTCTCAAATATTTCATTCAGTCTGGATCCTTTCATACCAACTATACAGGCCTTGAATTCCATTCCAAGAACCTTCGTTCCTTTTGTTTTTCTGCATCTCGGATGCCTGTTTCTTGGTCCTTTCTCCTTTCCATGAGATCTTCTGGGAAACTCCACGCGCACAATCATGAGCCCTTCTCTCCTAGATCTCATTTTTACTTTCTTTCTTTTCCTTTTTCACTGTTCTAGGCTGGACTCATCTACTGTCTGACCTTGACTCCTCATCCTTGGCAGTTGTCTGACATGTGATGAACTTGGTTTCATACTCTTGGGTGGCGTCGCCATAGCGGACACAAGGCCTCCCCGCTCGAACCTTTCCAAAATGTCTTCTATAGGTTCTTCCTCGGACAGAACCCACTTGGTGCAATACTTTGGATTGGCAATGGCTGCGAAATAGGGAAATCACATCACTCTGTAATGAAATTAGCTCTACACAGGGAACACTTAAGAACTTACTCTATAGCTCTCGGCTCTTTGCAAAAGTAACCGTCCTGAATGAATGATCTCTGCTTTTATGCTGAAGGCTATAATCCCGGGCGCAACAGTCATCTAGGAAGAACCCGTCGGTGGTATTAATGCATGGACGAGACCACACCCGTTGTTTCGATCCTCATTAATTGCTGAAATCTGATCAAATTTCCCTCGAACCCTGTGTGTGCAGGCGCCAGTCTCGTCGAAGATTTACAAAATCTGGAAAATTTAATATGCTGCTGCCAAATCTACGGTAAGGTATACTAGTCATTTCTTCATTAAGTGCTTGTCAGAAGGCGAATTGACTGGCCCTCTGTCGTTTTTCAAAACTGGATACATGGCACGGGGAATCATCGTTTTACCGTGATGTCACACCGCCTCACTTGTGCAAAACAAACTTTAATCAGTTTTTTTTTTTTTAACTCTCCTCATATGAATGCTTTTTACCTGCTGGTGTAGACTAACTACTGGTGCGATGCCTCCTTTCAACTACACTGGACATCTGCACTCTCATAACTGTCTAAGTTAAAGCTAGGGTATGGAGTGTCTAGCACTGTAAAGCTTAAGCCTACTGCCATTAATGAAAGTGGGAAGAAGCTCCTCGTTCAGTTTTCTAAGCTGAACAGCTCCTCCATCTGTAACTTGCTGAATCTGGTATGGCCCCAACCAATGCGTCTTGAATTTCCCTGGAAACTTCACAAACTTACTGTCATAGAGGAGGACTAGGTCTCCTATCTGAAAAATATTGTTCTTGACATGCCTGTCATGCCAAGCTTTCTCTCGTGCCTTCTGTACTTTCTGATGGAATCCTGCGATGAACCTGTCTTCCTCTAAGGCAAGCAGCTGCGCTAGCCTTTCATTTGTGGTATCTGTGTCTGTCATCCCGGTGATCTGATAAATTCTTAGACTAGGCATAATATACTCCATAGGCATAACAGCTTCTTTTCCATACACCAAGCTGAAAGGTGTATGTCCTGTAATTTTCTTACATGTCGTTCTATAAGCCCACAACACAACATTAACCCTGAGGTCCCACTCGTTTCTTTGGATGTTGCAGATCTTAGTAAGAACGTTTTCTAGAATCTTGTTAAAGGCCTCCACTGTACCATTAGCTTGTGGGTGGTAGGGAGTGCTCTTATGGTGTTGTATCTGGAATTCCTCCGTTAAGGCATCAATAGTGTGGTTCAAGAAATGGGTTCCTTGATCGCTCATCAAAATTACTGGGCATCCAAATCTACTGATAATGTTCTCAAAGAGGAAATGTGCAGCTGTAGCAGCATCAGAATTCCTTACTACTTTAGCCTCCGCCCATCTGGTGAGGTATTCTATTCCTATGATGATGTATCTCACACCAGTTCATTTTCCTGGTGGGTTTATAGGACCCACAAAGTCTATAGCCCACTTGTCAAATGCGCGCAGCGTAATCTGTGGTCGCAGCGGCATTTCATCTCTCCATGAAGGTTTTCCTACCCTCTGGCAGATATCCCAGCATCTACAAAATTCCTTAGTATCCTTATGTAAAGTAGGCCACCATAATCCTGCGGTTAGGATTTTCTGCGCAGTCGGCTTTCCTACGAAATGACCTCCTGCGGTACCTGAATGTGCTTCTCTGATAATGGCCTCTGTGTTGTGGGGCATGATGCCTCTGCGTAGGACTTCGTCTGGACCTAACTTATATAATTGTCCTGCAATCAAAGTGAAGTCTGCTGCTTTGACAACCAACTGACTCTTTTGATGCTTGGTAAACTCATCAGGTCCCCATCCTGTAGTGAGAAAGTGAATAATATCAGCATAGTACTCATCTGTGATCTGGATAGCAAACAACTGTGCATCTGGAAAATTGTCCTCTAGATTACTTGGCTCTTCTCCTGAGTCTATCCGTGACAGATGATCAGGTCCGGCGTTCAATCTTCCTGGTTTCACAATGATTTCAAAATCATACTCCTGAAAGAGGAGTAACCATCTGCAGATTCTTCCCCCTAACAATGGCTTATTGACCAAGTACTTCAAAGAGGAATGGTTAGTAAACATCTTGAATGAGGCACCTAGTAGGTAGTGCCTGAATTTCTGTAGAGCATACACCATGGCTAATCCTTCTCTTTCCGTAGTGGTGTAGTTCTTTTCTGCGGTGGATAGTTTTCTGCTTGAGTATGCGATAGGGTGATTGATAATTCCTTCTCCTGGCTAGGTTAAGACGATCCCCAGTGTGATGCCGAATGCATCCACATGTACATGAAATGGCTTGGTCCATTCTGGGAATACTAGGATGGGTGCTGTAACCATCTTCTCTTTAAGTGTGTCTAGACTCTGTTGACATTCCTCATTCCATAGGAATTTTACATCTTTCTTTAACAGTTTTTCCATCGGTGCTGTAATCTTTGCATATCCCTTGATGAATTTTCTATAGTACCCGGTATGACCAAGTACTGTCCTCAATTGTTTGACTGAGATAGGTGCTGGGAGGTTTACAATGATGGCAATCTTCGCGGGATCTACCATCAAGCCTTGTCTACAAACAATATGACCCAACAAAATACCAAATGGCGCACAGAATATACATTTTTTCAAGTTTAGAGAAATCTGGTACTGCCTACATTTCTCTAACATCAGTCTTAAATCTCCTATGTGCTTGTCAATTAATCCAAATACAGTCCAATCATCAAAATAAACTTCTAATAATTTATGGATGTATTCTTTAAATACAGCAACTACTACTCTAGAAAAGATAGCTGGTGCATTCTTAAGACCAAAGGGCATTACTGTATACTAGAATGAGCCCCATTCTGTTGCAAAAGTGGTCTTATGTCGATCTTCTAGATGGATTCTAATCTGGTGATAGCCTGAAAAGCCATCGGTGAAGCAGTAGACCTCTTGTCCTCCCACATTGTCTAGCACTTCATCAGTGAAAGGTGTCGAAAATGGATCATGAAGCGACGCATCGTTGAGTTTACGCAAGTCGACATAGATCCTGATGTCTCCTTTGGTTTTCTTTTCTTGCACGACCATGGGACTAACCCATTCACTTTCCTCCACTAGCTCGATGATGCCTGCCACTAGCATCTTATTGATCTCATCCTTAACTTTTTCTTTATAGCGTGGATTTAATCTATATGGACGCTGCTTAACTGGTATAGCATCCTCTTTCAATGGTATCCTCATTACTCCTAGGTCTCCGACTATTCCCTTCATCTCTGTGAACTTGGTGGGAAATAGGTCCTAATAGTCATGTAGCAAGTCTGCAATCTGTCCGACTATTTCATCATTCCAATAGTCTCTGATAGAGGCAAACTTTGGTTCTGTGTCTATGCCAATATTGATCTGTTTAATCTTGATCGGCTCTGTGATTGCTGGAATCTGTAGCTTCGGCCCATCAACATCGCGAGTCCCCTCTGACTCCGAAATGTTGATGTTGCGAGGATCCTCATCCTCCTCCTCTGGTTCTGATACAAAGTTATAACACTCTAGCGCATCTTCTAACTAGATGGCCCACTCAGGTTGAGCTGACACTGATATGGTACAATCCTCAAAGATTTTAATCTTGATAACGTCTAGGGCCTAATCAACACTTGGATACTCAGATTCAAAATCAAAGGTGAGTAGAAAGCTATCTATCATAAGTGGCCATGTAGTCATTCCCTTGCGCAATTCAGTCTCTGTGTACTAGTTCCTTGGAACTGTGTCCAAAGTGTGAATGTATCGGTGAACCCATTCATCCTCGGGAATGTCCAACCAATTTCGTTCACACGTCTGAATATGTGACCTAGGGTCACTTTCTCCTGTGTATTTCTGCTGGACATACTCTCTGTCGGTATAGAATCTGATCGCCATTAATCTCTTAAGATCATCCCATGATGCGATATTCTCTTTATATGCATACCACCATCTTGCAGGTGTGGCTCATACTGCAAGGTCCATAGTTGCGATCCGCTACTCGTGAGGAATTTGTTGTTCAAACTGCGTGAGAAAGTCCTGGATATCTGTTAGACCATGAAATGATGGAATCTCATTGATCTCTGCGCCAATCCTCGCAGTGACTTAGTCATGTACGCACATCTACGCGCTGAGACTTCGTAAAGTCTGTTCTGCCAGTTCTCTAGACCAACATCCGAATCCGATGCGCATGAGCTGTCGCATCGCCAACTAATGTTCCTTTCTACGGTTCGATTGATGTAGTCACTCTGGTTCACAGTCATCTGATAGAGACTCTCCATGTTACATGCATCTTCCTTTGCTCGGATAGGTTCAATGTATCTAGGACTCTGAAGAGGATCTAACGGTGTGATGACCCGGATCTACGCGTCCTTAAAGGTCATTTGTCTTCTCTTTAAGTCGATAACAGCCATGTTATCGATCTCCCAATCAATGCCTAGTAATGTTGGTATATGGTCTACTATCGCCAATAATTTCTATAACTTCAAAGTCCGCAGAGCTGCGAACTCCATCAATGTCAACTAGCACCTGTGGTAATCGAACCAGGGGTGATACCAACTGCTGATTAGCTAATCTCAGATGGATAGGCGATCTGACTAACTTAGGGCTACCCATCTGTTCCCATGTTTGCTTAGTCAGAACATTTACCTCTGATCCTAGATCTAGGATCACCTCATCCATTTCAAATTCTCCAACCTGTGCTGTGAGTCGCATCTCTCTTCCTATTCTTGTATGTCCCATAATATTATGAACAACACGATGTGCACTGCTCACGAAAGAAGATGGATGACACTGATCTATGATGCGCTGAAGTTCTCCAATAGCTTGCTCATTTCTCATGAGTTTTAAACAACTCCGTAGGAAGGATTGTACACTTCCTGCCAACTCGTCCTCGTCGCAAGCGCCCGATGTGGTAGCCTGCGATATCTGTACAGGGATAATGCCACAAGGTGCTTGTTGTGGTATGCCCCTAGACGACGGTACCTATGATCCTGATTGCGTAGGGTCATCAAAAAATATCTTAGCTTCCTGAAATTTCTGTTTATTCTTCTGTAGGTCAAGTGGTGTTGCTTTGTTAGGAGCTTTGCGCACCCACTCCTAACCTATTTTCTTTTCAGTATCCTGTGATGTCCCATTGGTGGAAGCATCGCTGTGAGTCACAATGTTGACTCTCGGTTCTGGTTCTTCCTGCTCAGCAGCAATAAGCTGGATGTTCTGGTGTACTACTGGCTTAGGTTCTCTGATCTTAGCTATCAAGGTAGGACATTCTTCTATAGTGTGATCATAAGATTTGCAATAGTTACACGTGGTGGTGGGGCTCTAACAGTCCCTAGCATAATGTCCTAGAACTCCACAGTTGTAACAAGTGATTGGTCCGCGACCACGGCCAAAGCCTCCTCCACGTCCTCGTCCTCTGAATCCTCCTCCACGGCCAACATGAGTTAGATCATGCTGTGGTCTTGCTGCTGGACCCTGTGTTTCTGATTGGACTCTGTACATGTCTTGCTTGCTCCCGACCATGAGATCATAGGCTTAGAAATCGTGTTCATCATGGCCTACGGACTTGCAGAATACACAGTATAAGTTCTTAGGTGTCTGCACGTACTTCTGAAGTAGAGGGCATTGCTGAGGTGGGTGTCCTCTTGTTTTGCATATTTCACACCACGGCCCATGGGTCTGTGGTAAGGGGTTAGGAGCCCCAGTTGCTAGATATTCTACAAAGACTGGACAGTTGTCTTTAGTATGGCCTTGTGCTTTACACTTTATACACCGTATGTCTTGCGCAACCTCTTTCCCTTTTCTAATCTCATGCATCTGTAACATGAGATTTGCTAACTGGTTTTGCAGGTTTGTCATACCTGTACTGGTCTCAGCTAGAGGTGATGCCTCTAGTTTCATTGCCATCTCCAACGCTTCATCCTACGTACGGAGTCTCTGCTGCATCAGTAAATTTATAATATGTGGAAGCAGTGCTGCGATGAACCATTCCTTATGCTGCTCCGGTGCAAACTCAAAGCTAACTTGGTCTATAAGGGCTTTGAATTTCTGATCGAAGTCCCACACTGACTCTGTAGGTAACTGTTTAATGTCTTTGAGCTCTGTAATGCACTGTGACTCAGACTTAGGTTTCTTAAACTCTTTAATCATGGCGGTCCTGACCTGGGAAAGTGTTCTGGGTACCGCTGAGGTATACTTCATATACCATGTTAAGGCTCGTTCCCTAAGTGTGGTGACCAGCTGTACAGGTTTAATATTATCATCATGGATTTCCTTAATGGTCCACACGGCTTCACATAGAAACCAGTGTTGTTCTAGGTCCTCTGCCCCTGTACCCTTAAAGATAGGTAGCTTCATATCATCCCCAATTCTATTTCTATGTGGTGGATGTTGATTTGCTGTGTTACTACCACTCGGCGGTGTAGGTGGAGGTGATGTAGTGGTAGTATGTACTGTCTGGGAGCTACTAGATGGAGTTCCTACGGGATTGTTATGAGTCCCGATCTGTTTCTGTGGGGTATAAGGGTGGTAAGGGATACCCTCTTCTGTTCTGTCTGTATGGCTATGACTCTGTTGTCTAGTACTATCTGAACTGTCTTCAAATATAGGAGATCTAAAATCTACTTTGTATTTCTTTCCACTACGTGTACATCCAATGTCATCGAAATCACTCTCAAAATCTTGTGACATTACAGTTTGTTAACTTATTTATATGAAACCATATCCATTACTCCTTTTTCATGTAATAACATCTTAATGGACAATTTTAAAGATTTTAGGTACTTACCGTGATATCCTTTGAAGAAGTACCGCTCAGCCTCACTGAAGCTTTTTCTCTGTTCAACTGCAAACTCTGTGACGAAGCCTTCTAACACACTCGCAAGCCAGAAGTCTACTGTCCTCATAATGGGATTATCAAGGTTCTTTACGGTCTGAATCAGCTCCAGTGTCCATACAATGTTTCTTTTCTTCTTGAATATGTTCTTATCAGTCAACTTTGATAACCAGTCGTAAAGCTCGTTTCCATAGGTCGCAAAAAATACCGTATGCAGGCCTGTAAAGATATGCTTTTGTAACCAGTCCTCTGTACTAAGTCTAGGACTCTTGTTCTCGTGTTCAGCAAACTCTTTCTCCTTAGAACCAACCCACTGGTTGAGTTCATCTCTAGTAGGATGCCAATAGAACATTAGTGCTCAGTTTGTTCAAAACCAGCAACGGAACCATTTGTTGGTCGCTATGGGTAGACCCAGGTTTACTGTAATGTACCAACAACACCCCTAGCTCACTGGCCCTTTCGAAAACAGACCGCGGAGTGGCCTAAAGTCTCACCCGAAGTGATTCTAATGGGTTGGCCAAAGACTCAAGTGTCTTCAACCAGGTTCTGTAGCATCCTATGTGCGTCTCGTAGCTCTTCTTAACCTGCGAGGTCTCTCTCCGTGATGCGTAATTTCCTCTTACACGCGATGACTCTAGCCCTTATCGCATCACCGCGTCCTGGGAAACACGTAACTCTCTCCCACGCTCAATCCTTAACCTGCAGTATCGCACACCACAACTCCTCTGATGGTGCGATATCGCCTCTCTGCGATATCCTACTACTGTGGCTTAGTGTACTTAGCGTTTACTTGTGTCCGACTTACAGGACTCAACATACAAGGCTGCTTTACACTGCGACTCTTAACTGTCTTAAGTGAAACATAGACAAACTCTTATATGGAATACTTAAAGACTTCAACCTGCATTTATCCTCCTATAATGCTGTGAACTGAATAACACATACATACATTTAACTGTAAGCAAAGTTCATGTAATGAGTGACAGATACAAGAAGTAAACACAATCACATGAATCAATCACATAACACTCTGATTTTATGTGGTTCACTTCTAGGGTAGAAGCTACATCCACAGAACTGTGTTTTATTATATCTTGAGAGAGTACACAGTTCTGCTGCAACCTGTGTGCAGCTAGAGATCTTCTGGGTAACTCCGCACTCACTGCCTAAAACCCTTCTCTCCTAGATCTCTTCTCTATCTCTATATTTCCTTCTTACAATATTATATCTCTCTCTGTCAATCCCTGCGGATTGTTACATACATGCTCGATGAGCTAGCTACTGGTTACAATAAGATAACTACCGCTGATAACAGAACCAGAGCTCAACTTCTATAATACAACTGTCTAAGTATCTACTTGTCTAACTGCCCAACCCTTTTACAATACAAAATACATCCCTTTATAGGTGGCCTGAAGGTCTCACCATTACAACACTGTGGGCCTGTCCCAATAGTAACCAAAAAAACCTAACTAGTGACAGTCGGCATATCTGTACTTGGGGTAGCTGTTTTCTGTCACACCACATCTCTCTACAGTCTTCCATGCTTCCCGGCACTGACCATGGGTACTGTGCACTGCTTCCCTTTCTGTCCTTCGTCTTCAATACCTTGGCCTCGTTGTTCCTTTTCGTTTATGAGGGTAGCTGATCCCTCCTGTCTTCCGTCGCTGCCTTGAATGCAGTGGGTGAGATCTCTCTTCTTGGTCGCTCAGGTACTATCGTCTTCTTTAACTTATTTGTCCCTTATATAGTCATAGTTTTCGTCTCTGCTCTGCAGCTAGAAACATGCTACGACATCGTATCTTTACCTTATCTCTTCATCTTCGCCAAAACTATCTATCCGCTAAAATGGCAGCTTCTCCTGTAGCTGCGGGGCCCTACTCCAACAACAGGGTGCAGTTCCAACCTCCCTACCTCCATTAGCAACTTCATGCCAAAGAACTCCAAAAAGTATAGAGTTCAATGAAAGTCTAATTGGTTCGCTTGAAGGTACGATATCTAAACGCAGTATTGCATATCAATCTCAATAGATACTTGTCAACTATTTTTATTGTAAATGTGATGGAGATAAATGTAGATTATTTATATTGTTGTTAAAATATAGGTCTATGAATGCTAGTAGGAGAAACTTAAGGATAAAGATGATAAGCAGTTCTTAACCAAGTTGTCATGCTGTCAGAAGTCTAGTAGATGCATTTAGTACTATTGGAAAGAAATCTCATTCAAAGGATCGCAATACAGCTCATCATGTGTTGTCACAATCAATCGTGAACAAAAGCACTAGTGCCCTTCGACATCTTAATCCTACATCCAAACTTGTAGGCTTGGATATCAAAGCACTCCGTAGGAATTGTTCTAGAAGAGAACAACTTGACTCTGGTCAAACAGATGTGTCATCCTTCATTGGTATGTTTCCACACTTCGATATGAAGCTCATTCATGCGGTAAAGGGACTGGTGCATGAGTTTTGGTGTGACAATAGTAGACCTTCATCCAACAAAAAAGATGTACTAAAATTGAGAAGCGATTCAAGGGATCGTGCGTCCCATATTAAACATTTTCTTGACATGACACAAACAAAATTATATGAAAGATTTAGGCATGAAAATAATGAACTTAACTTTGGCAAAAGATCCTTCAAGAAATGAAAACCATAGTATGTTAAAACAAACACAACTCGTAACCGTATGTTGTTGTTGATCTATCAAATTGAGTATGGTTATTATTATGACACATACATATATATACTGCATGTATTGCATAACACTCGTGTGCAAGAATGCTCAAGTACATTGCCACCAACATCATCTAGAGACTTTATTCATAGCATTTTGTGTAGAAGGACAAAAGGTGCGCATTTTATCAAAGGCCTTGCGCAGATGGGATATGCTCAAGGTGTGGTGGAATTTTTTGGACAAATGCATACATGTGACCAATGAGCATGAACTTGGGAGACATGAAGTGAACTTGCAGTCATTCAAATATATCACGTATGATATCGCTGGAGGGAATGAAAGAAAAAAATACATTTGGTCACCTCTCAGGTTAGTAACGAGTTCTTGAATAGTATTTTTTTCTTCATGTATTTCTACTTCATATATGTAATGACCTACCTATCATCTATAGATCACTAGTGCAATTTATTCGATGTATCCATTGACGAATATTTTGTATCAATTGAGATGAAAGGTAATCCTACCCTAATAACCGTGGCTAATACTAGCTTACAAACCCTATAACCAATCCTAGTAACCCTAGTTTGCATTGTAAACCAGAGTTTGCATTCTAAACGAGAGAAACCCTTGTTTGGAGCCTAGAGGTAGGAATTCAATGCCCCATGTAGGGATTCAACATGTGTCCCTGAAAGCCTGTAGGAGGTGGGCTTCAACGTGCCATAGAATGATGACCATGGCTTGGATTGACGAACCGTCAACAACGTTGGATTTAGGACATCGGGATAGTACTAGGGGTGGCCCTCTATTCTTGTTCCATGAACAAGGGATCTTGTTTTAGGTCAATTTTGGAAACTAGGGTTCTGCTCAGTAAGGGAATGTGAAAAGTTTGCACATAGGGGTCAACTTTACAAATTCCTCGAACGTGAACGTGTGGCTAGCGTTCCCACATGGAACCTCCCTAAACACGCTTGCATGACCCACCGAAACCCCAGTTTGATGCACAGTTTCCATTCTATGCCCCAGGTAGGGATTCAACAAGTGTCCGTGAAAGCTTGTATGCGGTGGGCTTCAACGTGCCATACCACGATGACCGTGGCTCGGATCGATGAACCATTGACTCCATTGGATTTAGGACATCAAGATAGTCCTAGGGTTAGCCCTCTACTCTGGGTCCATGGAATATGGAGCGTGTTTTAGGTCATTTTTGGAAACTAGGGTTTTCCTCACTAAGAGAATGAGAAATTTTTGCACATAGAGGTCAACTTTGAAAATTCATCAACCGTGAACATATGGCTAGCGTTCCCACCTGGAACCTCCCTAAACACTCTTGCATGACCCACTCGAACCTAGTTTTGATGCAGGGTTTCCATTCTATGCTCCCCGTAGGAATTCAACAAGTGTTAACGAAATGCAATTGTCTTTTATTTAATATTATTTCAAAAAGAAATATAATATTTTTTTATTATATCTAAAAAGCTATAATTGTTAATCTTTGTTTAAATTATTAAATTAATATTTTATTATTTATTAAAAAAAAATCACTATTTATTTAATCATTTATTTAGCAAAGATGTTATTATTTTAAAGAATTATTTGACATATATATATACAATTTTTTCTTCTACGTTGTTATTTCAATAAAATAAATAAATATATTATTTAAAACCAAAATAATAATGATCTCACTTTTATATATTTTAGTAAACTAAAGTAATCTTTATTTCCATTAGTAATCAACTTAATAAACAAAAGAAAAATAACCCTTGACTTTATCGTGGAAAGTTAAAATTCACAACTATTATATTTGAAAGCATATAACAACAACTTCGGAAGCTATAAATCACTAACTATTTGTTTAAGAAGAGCGTGAAAACTCATATTAACTACTATTTACTTAACACGAGGTTAAAGATCATATTAATGTTCTCAAATGTTAATTTATAAATAAATTTTAATATTAATAAATTTTATATGTAAAGAAAATATAAAGATAGCAATTAAAATAAAATTTGTTTTAGACTTTTAATATTTACCATGTAGTTTAGATTTTTAAAATTTATTATGTAGTTTCTCAAATTCGATTAGCTCATTCTTTTACTCTTTTAAAAAATGGATATTCTTAAAAAACCCTTGAAAATAAGCTAATTAGAAAGTTAGTCCAAAGTGACAAACATTCCTTAACAAACCAACAAAACAAAAATACTGATACAAAGTTTTAGATGTGCAAGTTCTAATTTATTACATTTACATTTAATGTTAATCCCATCCATACAAAGTTTTATTTGTGCAATTAAAATAAAGTTCTCATTATTACATTTACGTTTAGTGTTAATCCCAAAACGCACAACGATCGAATTCATTCCACTGCAATCTTTTTGCTTGGGTTGGCAGAATGTACATGACGTCACATCTGAGAATCCGCAACGGCAGATGGAGAACATGCTCATACTACCCACGGGCAGCTTTTCATAATCAACGGTGCTAAAAATGCAGGCACCGCCGGGTGGTTCAATGAACGGGAGCCTGAACTGCATTCGATACTTTACAACCAGATCGAAGTCATGCCTCTACAATGCTTAGAATGTATCATTTTAGGGCGAATAATATTCAACATGCAGCATAGTAATAAATACTGTGGTAGGTGCACTGTGGATTGTTGGATCTCAATACTGTGGCAGGTGCACTGTGGATTGTTGGATCTCACGGATTGATTAGAATGTATCATTTTAAGGCGAACAATATTCAACATGCAGCATAGTAATAAATACTGTGGCAGGTGCACTGTGGATTGTTGGATCTCAATACTGTGGCAGGTGCACTGTGGATTGTTGGATCTCACGGATTGATTAGAATGTATCATTTTAGGACGAACAATATTCAACATGCAGCATAGTAATAAATACTATGACAGGTGCACTGTGGATTGTTGGATCTCAATACTGTGACAGGTGCACTGTGGATTGTTGGATCTCACCTGCTGCAGCGTTTTTTTATTGCATGTAAAATATTTTTTNTTTTTTTATTGCATGTAAAATATTTTTTTGGCTCATGGCTACTGTGCTTAGCCATGTGCTTCCCGACCGGCGGGTTTTAGTATCCGGGAGCAACCCAAACGCGAAATGTAAGTTGGCCGGCAAGCCATTCCCCACTGAGCTGAGAATGGAAACCTACATTCCTTGTTATCTGGATCCCATATACAATCACCAAAGGGCGATGATATTTCGCCCTGATAAATCAAATACCGGTCGCTATTCAGCGTTTCTTTTTTAATTGGAACCTAATCTAAAAACATTTCTAGCCGCATTGCCACTTTGTGGCTAGCTCTGGCCATTTAAGTCGTATTAAATTTAGAATAATTAGGATTATCTATTTTACTTAATGTCTATTAAATTTAAACGTGTGAACACACCGATTGAATTATGGATTGGACATATAAAGGCAAACGCATTTGCTTTCTTGGTGACAGTTTTGATTTTAGCGGTCATTCCAGAATCAGTTGGAGGAGCCATTGTTTAATACATAGAAACAGAATTAATGGAAGCAGAAGGACAACAACTATTAGCTGAATTGGTGGATGTTCTAAGAGATTATGGCGAACCTGAACGATGGAAGGACATCATAATTTCTGCTAAACTTCCACGCTTACACGACCGATTTTATGACATAGAGGTTAGGACGTACGAATTTTTGGCGACTCAACTTAACGTGGAGTTACACCAATTACAGGAACCTGGGGTATTAGAACAATTAATGTCTAGTCAAATTAATGTCGAGTTATTACGGAGATTAGAAGAACTTGGGGAACGACGACGATTAGTGATTGAGCAAGCACGAATAGCAGATATAGCAGCTGCAAAATCCGAATGGGAAGCACAAATAGCAGCAGAAGCAACACGAAAGGGAGCAAAAGAAGCACAAATAGAAGCAGAAACAGCAGAATTGGAAGCACAAATAGCAGCAGAAGCAGCACGAAGGACAGCACCAGAAGCAGAATGGGAAGAACGAATGCGTCGCGAGACCATATTCCTACCGATTCGTATTTCAGGCGATCATATCAGAGATAAGAATAGCATTACTTCAACCTGCGCAATTTGCTACGACGATTTTGTATGGGGAGAGGAGGCGGGCCAGCTCCATTGCGGACACATATACCACCGGCATTGCATCTGGTCGTTGATGACATCAGATAACACTTGTCCCATCTGCCGTCGACCGTTTCTGTATTAGTTATTATTATTATTATTAGTTTTTTGCATGAGTTATTAGTTTTTTTTCAAGTTCAAATGAATGTGTTTATTTTTTTTTAAATCTGTTGAGACTTGTGGTTTAATGGTGGAGATAGAGCATGGTTATGATGACGAGCTACTTTAAAATCTCAAGAAATTTAAGTTTTACTAACTTGAATGAGGATTTTAGTTAATAACTAAGAGGGGATTGAGGTTTATCATTATATGTCAAAACATCTTTTTGGTCATACATACAACTCAAATAGAAATTAAAAGAAAATAGATATTAAACATGATTAACACCCCACAGTACATGTGAGAGGATCAATACATCATCCAATTGCTAACCAGGCTTAAATTCATGGACTATGATATGATTATGTGAATCTACATCATCCATGTTTGTGCACTAAATACAATCCATTGCCTCTATCAACAATGTGAATTAAGGAGAAATGTGTCTCTCTAGATCACAACATTGAATCAAACTCCTCAAGTATTTTATTCAACCTAACTTGAACTTATTGTTAAATTGAAATGGGAATTATATTGAATGAATCAAACTCCTGAACTTAGTGTTAAATTGAAATGGGAATTATATTGAATGATAGAATAATACTTGAGTTTCATTCTTGACCTGACTTGAACTTATTGTTAAATTGAAATGGGAATTATATTGAATGATAGAACAATACTTGAGTTTCATTCTTGGCCTGACTTGAACTTATTGTTTAATTGAAATGAGAATTATATTAAATGATAGAACAATATTTATAACAAAGATAAGGATTTTTATTAGTTATCAAATTAGGGATGTACAACATTTATATGAAAAGTTTTAAAAGATGAGTATGTCTTTTATAAAGAAGATGGTGATTTTCTTATTATGGATAGACAATATGAAAGATTTATCCATTCTAGATAACATGGTATTAAAGATGGATTATTGTTGTGATAATAAATAATTATTTTGATAAGATTAATAGAAACTTGACTTCTATAAAGATAATTATAAACCAATTTTAAGACAATAGATTTAAATTAGAAAGGTGATCATTCAATTATGTTTTTTAATTTTTTTTATTGTTCTCTGCTATGTCCACTTGACTTAATAATAGATGTGATTAATTATGTGTATGTGTATGTGTGCACCAATAAACACATGGTGAGACTCAACAATAAAGGGAGGTCGATTACTTAGATACTTGGACATCATCAAGAAATATTTCTTTAAAAGATTTCAAACATGAAAGAAGCCTAAATCTACACAAAGCTCACTCGTTTACAACAAGAAGGAATTGTAGATGAATATTTTAGCAATCTATTGGTCCTCGCCACTTGTGTCCAATATATAACTCAATAACGACTCAAATTGCCATCGACGGGCTAAAACAGAGTATGCGAGATAAAATTATTCTAAGACGTCAAAGACGTGGAACAAGCCCACCAAAAAACAAAATAAATTGAAGAGAAGAAAAAGCCACAACGTTTGTGGGTTTACATACCACCCCACCTAAGAGCCAATGGGAAAAATGACGACAATCCATTAGGCGGGTGTAATGCCCCTAATATGCACCTAGAGCATAAGTGCAAAAATAAGAATCTATTCTTGTGCAAAAAAAAAGTATAATACGAGTGACCATAGTGATGTGGAATCAAGGGACCGAAGTGATGCACCTTCCTCCAACACAAAGCCATACATCGATGAGTCTTGCAAGGAGGAGGCTAACATCACACCAAAACTCTTAGTGGCTACAATGACAGGTATCTCTCAACCCCAATCCCTCAAATTGTTTGGCCATATCATAAACACGAAATTGACATTGTTGATCAATAGTGGGAGTACACACAACTTCATAGAATCTAGGGTAGCGAAACAATTAAACATATTCATATACCCTACTACTAGCTTCCAAGTATCAATACTAGGAAACAAAACCACATCGTGCGATGGTATATGTCATAAAGTAGAAATAGCTATAAAGGACTACAAGCTAAAATCACCAATGTATGCTATGACAATGAGAGGGGTTCACATTGTTTTAGGTTCCCAATGGTTGGAATCATTGGGGACGGTCAGATTAAACTTACAAGAACAATTTATAAAGTTCTATTAAAATGGGAGGAAATATAAGATTTACCGTATTAATTTCCCCCCTACCCAAATTGTCTCATCCAATAAAATAGACAAGATGATGAAAAAGGGAGCTCAAGCCTTCTTCTTACACTACTATGTTATGGAATGAACCACTGACGAAAGACAAACTATCGAACCACATAAATTAGAATACTTGCTGGGGGGACATAGTGACATCTTCCAAAACCATCCTCATGGTCTTTCACCACCATGTTATAGGGATCACATCGTTGAGTTGATTCTAAGATAAGCTCCAATAAAAAAATCATATAGGAAATCTCTTAGGAACAAATCGAAGATCGAACGTTTGGTACAGGAACTACTAGACACTGGAATATTCACACGTAGTAATAGTCCTTTCTTTTCCCCAGTCATACTCATTAGAAAAAAAGATAGATCGTATATACTTTACATTGATTATCAAGCGTTAAACAAAGTCACCATAAAAGACAATTTTCCCATTCCCTTTGTTGACGAATTGCTCGATGAGCTACATGGTGCAAACTATTTTTCTAAACTAGACTTAAAGTTAGGATATTCCCAAAACCATATTCGAGAAGAAGATATCCTCAAAACTTCTTTTTGCACCCATGAAGGTTTATATGAATTTCGAGTGATGTTGTTTGGATTATCCAACACTGTGGAAACATTTCAAGCAATAATGAATGACTTGTTTTGGTCGTACCTAAGGAAATTTGTGCTAGTGTTTTTTGATGATATCCTTATTTATAGTAAAAATTGGGACTCACACCTAAAGCATGTAGGAACAATATTGAAGCTTCTAAAAGAAAACAAATTTTATGCTAATTCAAATGAAAATACATATTTTCGGGAAAAAAGAAATAGAATTTTTGGGGTAAATCGTATCATCCGACTGCATTAAGGCCGATCCCAAAAAAACTAGGGCGATCACAGAGTGGCCATCCCCCAAGTCAATTACATCGTTAAGAGGATTTTTGGGTCTAGAAGATTATTATAGAATACTTGTTCCCAACTACGCCCAAATTATAGCGCCCTTAACATCACTATTAAAAAGGGATGATTTGAGATGGGATAAGGATGCAAAAAATTGTTTTGAATAATTGAAAACCCTAATGAAATCCACACCAGTGTTAAGAGCTCTTTATTTTATGAAGACATTCATCCTTGAGTGTGACGCTTTAAGGACAGGCTTAGGAGCTGTTCTCATGCAAGATAAACATCAGTTTTCCTTCGAAAGTTGAAAGTTTAAACCATGTGAGAAAACAAAATCCACATATGACAAGGAAATGTTGGCAATAATGCATGCCCTTGTTAAATGGAAGAAATATTTTCTTAGGGAAAAATTTCTTGTTAAAACAGACCACAACATCCTTAAGTATTTTCTAACTTAATAAAATCTCTCTCCTGAAAAATAGAAATAGGTAAGAAAAATCCAAGTTTTTGATTTCGACATTTTGTATAAAAACGAAAAAAGAGAATATGTTTGTAGACAACTCATAAAGAAAACATGAAAGTGATGGCTCCCTATGTGCCATATCCATAGTTGTTTCCGAATGGATTTCAGAAGTCCAAAGTGAGTATGTGAAATACCGAGAGACAAGGAAGCTAATTGAAGAAGTTGAAAACAACAAAGAAACAAAATCTAAATATTCATGGGAAAAATACATACTATGGTACAAACAGAGAATATATTTACCGATTTCATCAAAATTCAAAACTCAATTCTTAAAAGAGAACCATGACTCCCCAACAACAGGCCATGCTAATTTCTTTAAAATATACCACAATATTTGTCAATCCTTCTTTTGCAAGGGAATCAATACCGATATCCAAAAATATGTGGTTGAATGTTATATGTGTCAAAGGAAGAAGTGTAAGGGGGTGGCTCCTCTCGATGCCCTACAACCCCTTCATATTCTAGACCAAAAATGGTCTGAGTTATCCATGGATTTTATCACCGGCCATCCTACCTCAAAAGGAAAGGATAGTATATTTCTAGTCTTTGGTATATTAACAAAATATGCTCATTTCATTAGTATTTCATCCAAAGCAAAAGCAAGACAAGTTACACATAGTTATGTAAATAATATATTTAACCTCCATCGATTTCCAAAGGTTTGTGAGTCATAGGGACCCCAAATATTCCAGCAATTTCTGGAAGGAATTGTTCCACTAAGTTGGGACTTCACTAACTATGCGTACCTCGTACCACCTCTAAATAGACGGATAAATGGAAGTAGTAAACAAATGCCTTGAAGGATACCTGATAAATTTTGTGAATGATCGATAAACTCAATGGGTACAATGGCTACACCTTGTAGAATGGTGCTACAATAGTAAAAATCATACATCAACAAAAATGTAACCTTTTGAAGCCTTATATGGGTACCCAACTCCTATAGCAAGAGAATATGCCATCAACAATTTCAAAGTTCCAACAGCAAGAGATTACCTAGCAACATTTGATGAGGCCATCCGCACTTTGAAGAACCCTCTCGAACAAGCAAGACATTGCATGAAACAACAAGAAGATTAAAAAAGAATTGATCAAGAATTTGAATTGGGAGATTGGGTGTCTGTTTTCCTTCAACTGTACAAACAAACTTCACTAAAAAACTCCAAGTTCTATGTCCCATATCAAGTTCAAAAGCGAGTGGGCCAAGTGGCTTATAATTTAGACATCCCAAATAAAGGAAAAATACATGACGTCTTCTAGGTGTCATGCTTAAAAAAGAAATTCAGCTCAACCACTCACATACAAACTGAATTGCCTGTGTTAGATGATGAACGAAAAATAGTGTTGGAATGAGAATGCATTTTGGAAAATAAAACTAGAACACTTCGCTCCAGAATAGTTAATAAATACCTTATCAAGTGGAGAAACTTACCAGATGAGGAATCTACATGGAAGAATGAATATTTTTGTTCGCGCCACCCATCCTTACCAATACTTCATGGACAAAGTATTCCATACATGGATGACTTGTAATAAAACTAAATAATTAATAAAACACAGTTAGTTAGTTAGTTAGTAGTTATAAAGTCCAGCTTGATAGGTCACACCATTTAAAGGTGGCCCTTGATTTGTATAAAGTCGCATTGTACTGTTGTAAATATCATCATTCAATAATCAATATACATCTTGTTGGAAAATTCATTCCAATAATTTTTTTGAGTATGATATGATAATATGGATAATTAATACGCATATAGACCATGCATTAATTATTTAATGATATTGAGATATTTATCATAGATAAAGAGAATTCGAATTCCCCATGCAAATGTCTGAGTGAACTCAAGTTATAAAGCTTCGTTAAAATATGAATGCCTCAATCAATGCCTTAGTCAAAGCATCAGTGCAACTATTAATGAATGTAACTAGTTAAGTAAAGAATAGCTTAATGTTCGTCAATCGGCATGCATTAGTTAACTAAAGAGATCCATCCAAATGTTAATAATAGAAACTGTGCATGGGTGGAAATAAGAGTTAGGCATTGATGACACTTAAGTTGGTATGTTAAATAAGTTATCAGTAGTTGGTTAATGATTGATTTCGGTTCATATTCGATTGACATTCTATTCAAGTTAGTTGACATTCAGTTCAAGTCAGTTTACATTAAGTTCAAGTAAAGTTAACATTCATTCCAACTCAGTTAACATTAAGTTCAAGTTAGCTAACATTCAATTCAAGTGAGTTAGCATTCAATTCAAGTAAGTTAACATCCAGTTCAAGTCATTTAACATTTACTTCAAGTTACTTAACATTTTGTTCAAGTCAATTCACTTTTAGTTCAAGACAATGAACATTCAATTAAAGCTAATTGAGGAAAGAAAGGCTGCTAATGTTTGCATGTACTTAGTTCTAGTTAGCTCATTGTGAATTCACTATGTGGTTCTCTCAGTTTGTTTACTGAGCCTCATATGTGCTACCTTGTACTTGCTATGGGTTTGACTTGTTATTAATATGCTAGGCATATGGAAATTGTTGACTAAATTGTCATTGATGCCAACAGGTGTGTGTCGATGTGTCTTTGTGCCCCTTGAGGAGCGCTTCAGGGTTAGAAGTTTATCAATGTCAAAGGCCCAACATTTTGACCTTGTCCAAGCCCAAGTATGAATACCTTGGATCCCTTGGTATAATGACAAAATTTCTATACACCCTTTAGAGACTTTAAGTTCCCCTAAGTTGTTCTATGGCTCCCCAGTTGTTTCTTTGGATTCCCTAGTACCACAATCTATGCCCTAGTACCCTAGAAATATTCCTTGGTGGGTTGAAGAAGTGTAGAACTTAAAAGAGTCCAAATGACCCATTATTTGGTCATTTGTGTTTTTAGTGAGTTCATGGTACCCTAGTAGAAATATAGCCCCCCCCACACCTTGGTACCTGTGATACGTATGTGTTGGTTTGGTGTCCCTTGGATGCTATATGTTCATTGACATGCAGTAGCCTTGTGATCATGCATACGAATCCCATAAGGTGTTGCAAACTAGTGGTGAGGTCTTTGTAACTCTATTTCTGGGTGTCGGTACTCTTATGGTCATGAATATATATAGTGGAACCATTGGATATGATATGGAGACCTTGAACATTATGATGTTGAATCCCTTGAAGTCCATGGAAAGTGTCTTGTTTAAGTATTATATGATATCTTTGAAAGAGTCCTTGAGACCTTTTCATGTGGTTCCTTGGGTCTTGAACCATGATGATGTATGGTACTATTTGTGTTTATATAGCTATTGGGATGTAGAGATGTAGATCCCACATGCGTGCCTTGATATGTTGAAGAATAATGTGAAACTCTTGTAGTTTATTGTATGGTCTTTGGCACCCTCATGTGTGGGGGTCTTTGACGTCCTGGACATATTGAAGAATTTAAGGGTATTAGACCAAGAATTTGCAAATAAACCAATCAGAGGGAGATATTCCTCATCAATCCATTTTTGCTGATATGTGGAGCATCTTCTAACTCCTTACGGTTTGAAGAAATATGAATTTTTTAAGTTTTTGTACCCCACCTTTTTGGGTTAGCCAATCAAACAAAAGAGAATTTAATTATTTGTAATTTTGAATTGTATGTCAGCCTAAGGTAATAATTTTTTCTCCATAACCTATATAAATAGAATACCAAACATTTCATTTGTTCATCATTAATTCTTTCAGGAATTTCGCAACGCTTGGAGAAAAGTGTGAAATTTCTTGGCATCTTCACTAAAATTGGCATAGATTTCTCATATGGAATCGAGATTATAAAATTCTTGGCTCATTGGAAATCTTGTTACGAGGGATATGTGATGACATGATATAGATTTTATTTTGGTTTTTCCATTGTTTCTTCATACTGTGATCTTCGGAAAGGTATGGTTCATTCATTTGGGTTTCTCTTGTGATGACACGTGTCTCTCATGGATAGAATTCTTATTTTATCTCAGTATGTGAGCCTCTATATTGGTATATATTTTGAATTCATTATGGAGGATATGATTTTGATGCTACATACCTTTATGCTATGATATGATACACTTTATGATGATAATGCATGTGATAATGATGTACACTCTATGAAGTTGATGCACTCCTATACAATATGATGTACATGCATACAATAGTGTGATGATGTTCTCCTATGCATTATGATGTATACTTGATGTTGATGATGCATACATGGTGCACACTAAGATGATGATAATTAATATTTAATGATGATGATGCATATTATTGAATAAGTTGTTGATTGTTAAAAATAAAAAGTAATAAAAGTTGTGCACATTGATTCACCCCCCCTCTCAGTGTACTTGGTGTGTTCAAGAGAAATACCAATACAGTTGTATACAAATGTTTTTGTAGGGTTACATTGGATCGCTTATCTACTGTTGAGGAGATATCTATTATTAGGAAATCTACTTATGTGTTGTAAACTATTTACCACAAACTTATAAATCATACTCAAATAATTCTTGGATTTTTCCAAGGGTATATCTTGTCTCTCATGGTTCGGATTGATTGATATGGTTTATTTTTTGAGCTGATTTGTGTAGCTCATTTATTTATGAGATTCATATGTGGGTGATATAAATATTCATATGTGGCTGATTAATAGAATTCATAAGTGTTGAAATTCTTAGATAAAAATTTTAAAGTTAAAGCATCTTCAATTTTGCTCAAACATCAACATGGTATTAGAGCATAGGGTGTGAAAGAGATTAGTTTTTTGCAGAAAGATAAGTATACGTATATCTTGAAGAGTTAAGAAAAATATTGCATCCATGACATGGGTCTGCATTCCACCGGAAGATCACCTCGAAAGTACTTCCAACTTCATCAAATGGAAGGAAATATTATTGAAAATTCTTGAAGAAAATTACCTTCATTGTTATATATCCTCAATGGTAGAGAATCCTAACACCAAATAAGGGAAAATAAACTTCAAGAAGAATCAAGCAAATTCCAAGCATATAATCTTTTATTCGGTTAAGTACAATCTCATGTTCATGATCATTTTGTTGAAGATCGCAAGGGAGTGTTTTGATACACTCACCAATCTTTTCAAGAAGAATGTCTCGAGTCAATAAGAGGGGTGCATCGAAAGAAAGTTTATGTGCACTAAATAAGAGAATATTTTCCTCACGGAAAGAATGAATAAAGGGAGAAAGCCTTTCACTACAAATAATATATTCCTTTCAAGTGAATAAAGAGGGACTTCAGTATTCTCCAAAATGGTACAAAGAGTAAGAGAGCCCACACAAATCAATAAAACATAAGTACTTTATATTTTGATTTTTATATGCCGTTATAAATCATATATAAAGGTTTTTGAATATGTTTCATGACTCGCATGTAGAGATTTGTATTTCTAGACTTTGAAATGGTGTTAAGCATATGCATTGTTTTCTGTCTTTATTGGCATTCTTTAAATCTTATCAATTCCATATTATGAAACATTATATAAGACTGATATAGAATTATATAGGGCTGATATAAAATTATATAGGATTAATATAAGGATTCATAATTTGTTTCATGAGATATAATATATAGTGTTGCATGATTGTTCATGAGTGATGAACATAGGATTGCATGAACCTTGGTGAATGCAAGGCTGAAATTTTTATATAAATATGGGACTACATTTGAATATTCAAAAGTACTGATATGGGACTGATATAGGACTGATATAGGGTTTCAAAACATCATATAACATATTAATGGGGCTATGTCAAAACATTGATTTAGTCTATGCACATAACTGTGTGAACCATTGTTAGTATGTTGAAAGTTTTCATGCGATTACATTTCTTGGTTATGTAATGTTATTAATCATTTGAATATTTTTTCTTCTAGGAAAAAAACATATGCCCTAACCTGTAAGAATAAAATGACATGGATTCATTCAAATTTTTTATCTTGAAATAGAGAAGACTGGGAGGTTCCTATGCTTCTTAGCAAGAAAACAGAATATAAGCCCTAATTCTATTTAGAGAAATTTAAATACTCGTAAATGTAATGTATTTATCTTACTTATATTCATATATGTGTTATATATACATAAGTATGAGTCTCCGTGATGGAGGAATAAAATTTATGATTGTCACATCCTAGATGTTGAGAGGGAGAAGCTAGATTTGCTAACTCCCAGGAAAACTAGTGGAAATGGTTAAATTAATCTCCAACTATGTAGAAACCATGTATGGTACTCATATTCAAAAGGAATCTATATGTAATAATCTTCGATGATTCTTAAGTTTAAAGGTATAACAATCATTAGATAAAATTTTA
This sequence comes from Pseudotsuga menziesii, assembly GCA_001517045.1. NCBI lineage: Eukaryota > Viridiplantae > Streptophyta > Pinopsida > Pinales > Pinaceae > Pseudotsuga > Pseudotsuga menziesii. The sequence continues at coordinate 199,121 of LPNX011101776.1, read as the reverse complement.
TTATGTTGATAAAATGTTCAGTAGAGTTCCTGAAAAGATTCAAGAACAATGGATTATAAATCCATGATCACGCACATAAAGTTCAATCAGGTTCTTATTCATATTTCTAAGATCTCATATATGTTAGATAAAACCTATGTAGGTCCCAGTATCATTTATATGATTTACAATTAGTACACAGAAATGTACAACAAACCATGTGCGGTGTTACCTACTTGGTACATGTGTATGTGGATTCAGACATGTCTTAGTTAGTGAAAGTAATTTTCATGGACATATGGATTCTGACTAGTTCATTGATCGAGAAATATTAGATCAACAATGTTTCTCAAATAGAGAATATTGTAAATCAATAATACTTTACAAAGTTCCTAGTCGGTTATATCTGAGACATGGCATAGAAAGGAGTTGTGTAACTTTTGTTCATATCCACGGATGAGCAATATTGTCAATGTTATAGATGATTTTACAACACTTGGTAGATCACACTTTTATGGCCTTCCATGTCCCTCCGCACACTCTTTGGACCCCCTTTGCTCAAAATATAATTTGATGTTCCAAGAAACACTTCAAAAAATCCCTAATTATTGCTATATGTGTGTCACAAGCTTACAATTTGCATGTGCATGCAACTTGTCCCACTATGACCCATGTATATCGGGAAATGTGCTCAAAAATAAAATATTTTGGAGTTTTCCTCATAGTGTCATGAATAACTTGACCTTTGGCCTTCCATATACCTGGAAACGCTTCGAATCGACCCTTCACTTCCTATTGAAGGGCTATATTTTGGGCCCCTTGGATACATTGGAGAAGGAGAATTGAAGAGAGAAAGGAAACTATAGTTCATTTGTGCCTCATTCACATATGATTGATTTTGCATACCCTTTGTCCTTGTGAGAATACATTGTTTCTCTTCCCAATGTTTCCTTTGCATTGTGATCTTTCCATTGAGATGGAGGATTGAAGTGGTGGAGGCCTAGGTGGAGGAATCGGTTTCTCCATTTTGACGAGGTGCCAACATAGGTTGTCATTTTTATATATGTTCATAATCAATAGAAATATCCATTTGTAGTCGATTGTATGTGTGTAGCTATGTATGATCTTTATCCACGGCTGATGTAGTTACTTTGATTTATACATATTGGTTTTATATATGCTAGAGCAGCCCTAACACTTTAACATATATTATGCTTGTCTTTTTCATTGTTGTTGAGGATGGATTATAGGGACAAGCGTGGTTGAAAAGCTCAACGGAGATCGACTAGGACCTTCCGGAATAAGGTACGCCTTTCATCCCTTAGTGATTAGTTATTTTTATCTCTATTGCATATTGAAATGGGTTTGTTTATGGTGTCATTCAGTTTGTTGTGGTCCACCCCAGCCCATAGAAAATATTCTCCTAAACAGAAATGGCGACTCTGCTGGGGAAGTTCCTCGTTTTTATTTAGGGCTCGAGTGCACCATGTGCTTGAGTTGCTCTATGTTTCTCTGAGTTTATCTGTGGGGTTATGAAGTGTGTGAGACATTTGGTCTCCTTTTGAATTAATTTGGATATTAGATTTCTTTTTTCCACCTTCCTATTTCTATATGTGCATCATAGAGTTATCAGTCACATATACATGCAAGCTGGTGTACTATAAGTTGTGTATACAGGAAGTTTTTCTTTGAACAGACATGTATGCCCCTATTTTTTAGTGAGTTCTTGATGTTTGAGAGATGCTGGGTGGGTTTTGAGTGTTTCTGAGTCTTCCTAGATGCCTTTGGTGTCTGTTTGCTGCTTCTGTTCTCACCAGAGACCATTTTTCTCTTTCTTTTTAGTTAAGAGTTGTTCTTGTAATTTTTTCTCCTTTTTGTTTTTATATTAGTGCATTAGAAATTTTTATCTCAAAATCTTCCTTGGTTTGTGTCTGAGAATTTTTACAGGGTCTAGGAATTTGAGAGCCTTTTTATTGCATTTACATATCATTTATTACAAAAATATTTTATTTTTGTCATGTTTATGCATGATGGATTTGCATGAATTAGTTCTTGCATTATGTTTTGCTTAGTTGAGTAGTGATCAATATTTCATATAGGGAAACATTGCATTGAAATTTGAAGGAAAAATGTATGCATATCATGTAGTGGAAAACCCCATTTTCATCATTAACAACTTGCACTTGGAATTGTTTGTTAGGTGTGCACATCTACTGCACTTGCTGATTCATAACATCACTACTTGTGTGATCATTTCCTTTGAATAATTACATCCTTAAAATGAATTCTTAATTTAAAATGAATTACACTTTTTGT
>LPNX011101776.1:118344-195391 GCA_001517045.1 Pseudotsuga menziesii | reverse complement strand
TTGATGGTGCCCATCATCACCAGCTTGTCTTGTTCCTGTGTGAGAGATTCCATGAAATCTGCAAGGCTGGGCATCTTCCAGGTTCGAGATGTGAGTTTTGCGGCATAGAAGGTTGAAACAAAGACTGAGTAGTCAGGCCCTAGCTTCGAGAGGATGGACAATACGAGCTGCTCATCTTTCTTTTCAATACCACACTGTTTCAGCTGCAAAACTAGTGCTTTGAACTTGGAGAAGTATAGCTGCAGTGATTCAAAATTACTGGGACTCAGGGAAATCAATTAATTTTCGATTTGGTGTCCCCTCATCTCATCTGCCTTTCTGAAGAGTTCAGAAAGTTTCTCCCATACTTGATCCGGTGAAGTCACTCCATCGAGATGGAAAAGGAGGTCTCGAGAAATACTGAGACATAGGAGGCCATATNTCATTGTAATCAATGCCATGAACCTGTGAGTAGCCTTTAGCTACCAATATAGCCTTGTAATTCAGTGGTGAACCATCAGCAGCAAATTTGGTCTTATAGACGCACTTACACTGTACTAGTTTTCTCCCTGGGGGAAGATCCACTAGCTCCCATGTGTTTCTCTTCTGTAGTGAGTTGAACTCCTCATTCATGGCAGCTTTCCATCTTGGATCTCCTGCTGCTTCTTCATATGTTTGAGGATCATACTCCACCATCAAATAGCATTTTTCAGCCNCTTCTGTTTCCATAGTCACCCTGTAGAGGCCTTTCACTCTCAACAATATCTCCATCTCTGCTTTCCATTCAAAATAGTTGAAGGGAGTGAGGATAGTTTTTTGTGAATCCATAGCTTTAGAAAATCTGTCTCGGCTGTCAGTAGAAGGCTCCCAGTCTTGATGTCGAACCTGCAAAAAAATTTTTGGAGGATAGTAACAACCTACAATGGCTCTGATACCATGTAGAAATTCAGGCCTGCAGTAGATTAATTTCACCCACAACAATTAACAATTGATCATGCAAATTATCAACAATGGAGACTGAATATGGAGCTGTAACACAAAATTATATTAACTGAGTGTATAATGGNCAAAAATACACTCTTGGCTTTGGGGCTGCAAAGCCTTCCTCTTCTCTGTCGGGATTCTGGCCCATGCCTTTGAGCCAAAAATCCTGAAATGGGTCACATTTGGCTTGTGCCCACTCCATGCTTCAAAAGGAGTCATGCCATCCAACTGTTTGAGAGGCACCCTATTCTGGATATAGGCTGCATAGTTGATAGCTTCAGCCCAATACTTTGGTGGCAAAGTTTTGGCCTCCATCATGCATGTTGCCATCTCCTTCAGTGATCTGTTCTTCCTCTCTGCAACACCATTTTGCTGTGGTGTGTAGGGGATGGAATGCTGCATCTGAATACCTTCATCTGCACAATAGTTAATAAACTCATTCTTGAAATACTCACCACCATTGTCAGATCTGAGTGCTTTGATTTTTCTTCCACACTGGTTTTCAACCAAAGCCTTGAAGACTTTGAATAGGCCAAAAAATTCTGACTTGTGCTTCATGAAGTGAACCCAACAATACCTGGAGAAATCATCAATAAAGGTCAATGCATATTTGGCCTGACTCATGGACATATGAGGGAATGGACTAGCAACATCACTGTGAATCAGTTCGAGGGGTGCAGAGGTTCTCTCATGGCTGGCTTTCTCAAATTTGTGCTATGGGTGTTTTCCTAGGATACAGCCTTGGCATACACCTTTGGAAAAATNTTGCACATGGTGGGACTCATGGACTAGGCAAATAAGACAAAATAAATGAAATAATGTCTAAGTGGGTAAATACTATGGGTTGATTATTCTAACACTTTTTATTTGATAGTAGTGCATCAAGAAGATTAGGTTGTAGGGTCTTGGAATAGGGTGTCATGAGTAAAATTTTCCAAGAATACAAAACAAAAATTTACGTGTATGTCCAGGTGAGAGAGAAAAATCATTGATATAATTAGTGTTCTCAAGAGTCTCCTCTTACACATGAGTTAAGAATGAGGCAATGTACATGTTTTTAGTGGGGATATCCCCTTGCCACTCTTAATACAGCTCCAGATATACTTCTAGGATATTATTTATATTTGGAGGATTTTGTGGAACCTTTGGTTCATTTGACCATCAGGATTTGTTACCCTTCCCATATGGTAGATCCCGCCTATGACTGTTTTCCTGAGCATCAATTAAATTGGGGTGACCTTAGTCTCCTTACCTAGGTATCATAGGGGGTACTTACAGAGGTTATTATGTGAGTGTCCTGGTTAGGTAGGGGACATACAACACAGACACTTTATACTTTGAAGCTGAGGGACACTATAGTTGGTTACACACCTCCTCTTGTAGTGTATAGGAGTCTCGGGCCTCTCCTAGGAGAGACATATCGTCTTCATTCAGGAGCTCATTTATCTTCCCTCTTGGATTACTTGTACTTGGCTTAGATTTTATTTGGAGTGTGTTCTTTATGCACTATATTTATTTAGAGTTCGCTATTGGTCGATTCTGTTTTATTTTGTGGAGTCATTGTGGAGTGAGGTCTAACACCCCATCATTCTCACTGTTTGGCAGGTCTTTCTCCTTATGGATATACTACTCCTCCTTGGAAGAGGACTAGACATTCTAGGAATATTCATACACACTTTGATTCACACGCCACTCTCATGAGTACTACATATGAGCACGTGGAGATCCCTCATTCTCAATCCTCTGGAAGGGGGAATGCGACCCATAGGAGACTTAGGAATCCGGTTGAAACTAAGCCTCATGGGACTGAAACTTCTCATGATTCACATACCTAAATATTAAATTTTTCAACATCTTTTGGAAGGACTTCCCCGTGAAGGTGGGGTGAAGAGACTCACCATATTCCCTCGAACTATGGACCTTTTATATTGGGCATGCTAGATATGAGTGATAGTTTCGCATCATCTATTTTTTTATCTTGGTATAGGTCCTAGTGTTCTTCCTAGGGGAATTGCCATTCCTTTCCATACTGATAGCTTTGGTAGTGGTCATATTGCACCTTTCACACCATTTGTGGGAGAATTTCCACACCCCTCTCCAGACATAACACTGGGATTCCCTTTCATGGAGGTGACCCTAGACACGTGAACGTTGGAGGTACATCTTATATTATGTCTTATGTTCCTTTGTCTACTAGACATGTTCCTTTGAATGTGCTTTTCATGAGACACCCTCCTCATAACCCACATGGTCCTTTGGGTCAGAGTGTTGGCTCTAACCTGTTGTTCCCTCGTCTACTGGTACATGTTTGTCTAGAGGTTATGTACCTCCTTATATACCCAGGGGGAAACCTGTTTACAAAAACCACCATTATGGCTATGTAGCACCCCAGTATCAAGGTATGATGAATTATAACATTCTCGTGTATCCTTTTATGGGTCATGCTAGAGGAGGTTATTATCCGGCTGGACAAGGCCATGGTCTTTATAATAATCAACCCTATATGAATCAAACTTTTCAGGGAGCATGGAACCCTATGGCACAACTTAGCCTCCCTTTCTTAGCTACTTTGAACTTTCCTGACCTATCAAGATCAACCAATGATCTAGTTTCTCATGCTCTGATGTGGTCAGTTTTTCTCGCTAAACTTCCTTCTGACATTCCTAAGTTTGAAGGAAAGGGTGGTGAGGACCCTAGACATAATGTTACCACTTTCAACCTATGGTTCTCTTTGAATTATTTGAATAAGGATTCTATTCCTTTGAGACTGTTTCAATGCACCCTCACAGTTCCTGTGATGAAATGGTATATAGAGTTTCCTAGGGGCACATATTGGGCATTTAATGATCTAGCCTTGAACTTTTTTAACCAATTTCAACTACCAGTACATTACGATGTTGGTATCAAACTCTTGTCGAATTTTAGCCAAGACAAAGCCACACATATTTTCGATCACATTCAAGAGTGGCGTAGACAAAAGAGATTGATTAAGGCCAACATTCCATTTGAGTTTTTATTGGAATGGTTCCTTAAGTCTTTATTTACTTATATCCCAAAGGATTTTTTGACATCCAGAGTTATGAATGAGGAACAAACTATTTTACGAGCTCAATAGTTGGACTTGATTTACGCTCAGTTTGGGATCTTAAATGAGATCATCCCTAATGCACCACGGCCTAATTTTGATCCTAAGTTTAAACCTGGACCACATGTCGATGGCATTGTTAGTTCTACGAGTACTAAAGTTGTCGACCAGGTTAAGAATCAAATCAGAAAATTTTCTATTAATTAGTCTACGACCCAAAAATCTATGACTTCATCTAAACCCACCCAAATTCCATATGTGCTTTTAGTACACTTGTTGGACCAAAAGGGTAACCAACATCCCAAACGGAATCAGAAAAAGGGAAGAAATAATAGGAAAGGTGGGAATAGGAAGGAGAATGCTAACAATGACAAGAACGGTAGCGATGATGGTGGGGACAAGAAGTCTAAACATAATTTTAAGTTCCCTTGTAATATTTGTGGGGGAGATCACCTCACTTACTTGTTCCCTCATATCGATGAATCCTCAAAATTCATTTCACAAATGCCGATTGTGTTAACAGATCCTTTACCGCATAATTGAAATATGAATTCAAGGAATGTGGACTCTGGAGGTGCTTCTGGTGGGAATCAAAACCCACTGAATGCTGAAGGTGGGAATGGTTGTATTAACATGATGTCGTTCGCTAATGTTATGACGTGTGATAAATATTATGGTTCGCTACAACATGATGTGGGGAAAGAGCCTACATTTACCGAGGTTACTTTCCATATTGAAAATCCTTAGGTTATACCTCACATTCCTAAATCAATACAAAAGCACTAGGGGAAAAATCCGAATGCTCGATCCACCCAACACTATTCTATTGTATAGGATTTGGGTCAAAAATTTTGTGTGATGTTAGCTCTCGAAGTCCTTTAGACTTGCCCTTCATAGAGAAAGACATTATTGAATTCCCTTGGGATGGTTGATTCGCATCCTTCAACATTGATTAGATTTTGAAACCGATGAGTTCCATCCTCGCTTTCATTACCATGTGTCTTTCTTAATCCACGTGGAGTGTATGGATAACACAATCAAATGCACAGTGGTTGATGAAGGTGTTGCACCCTCTGTGATGTCTCTATCCTATTAGAAAGGTCTTATCTCACCCCCATTATCGAAATCGAGGACCATGTTGACTGCCTTTGATGGACGTTCTTTTCAGCCACATGGTATTCTTCCTTCTCTTTAGGTCTAGTTGGGAGGGAGGACTGTGACCATTGAGGTCAAGGTGGTTGATTCACCCCTTGATTACAACCTTTTACTAGGTCATAACTGGATTTACAATATGAGAGAGATTGTGTCTTCCATATTCTATGTTATTTTCTTCCCTTTTGAATATAGAATTGTCATGATCGAACATATGTAATTTGATAATTCCAGTACGCCAGCATCTCTAGGATCCACCATCCCGGTTATTGATAATTCTCAGCCGACAACTAATAATGTTGGTCTAGGAATGTATCCATATTTGATGAGAAATTTTATTATTTTACAACCAATACTTACTATAGGTTCCACTCTTGGTAGTGAATCATCGTCATCATGATTGATCCCATTTCACACTATATATTTGGAGGACCCTTGGAATCTCCCTTCTTTGAGCACTTCAAATGAAGATCCTACACATACCAAGATAGAGATTCCATTGTCTATAGCGTTGATTAATTATCAATCTACTCTTGATCTCATTATGGACCCTAGTCCTTCCACTTTGCGGATGTAGGAGGAGGACCCCTTTTCACTTCTTGCTTGGTTGGTTGCATCGCCACACTCACATGACTGCTTCGTTGAATTTTTTTCCTTAGATGGAGCAATTCTCAAAGCCATGAATGTTTTGGAATGACCATGGGAAGAATTGCACCATCACTCTTCATTCCTCCCATAACTAGAACAAATAGAGTTTAATGACTTTAAGGCGACCTTTAGTGAGAAGGTTGGTAGTCCTGTGGTCCCATTAGGAACTCATGGTATATAGGCCAAAGGAAACATGCCAAATTTGTAACCTACAATCCCCATTGACATTTCTCAGACTCTTGGAAAGATAAACAATATTTACATTGGTGAATATTGTTCTCCCGATCAGATTAAGTCATACACTGAGCTCTTTAAGGAATTTTGTGATATTTTTGCTGGGTAGTATGATGAGATGCAAGGAATAGACCCTCGGATTGTTGAACATGTGATCAAGACTCATCCTAATGCTAGTCCTGTTCAACAATGTTTATGCACAATGAATCATCGTAAGGCGCTTGCCATTAAGGAAAATATAGATAATATACTCAAGGTTGGATTTATATATCCACTTCCCTTGACTGAATGGGTATCCAATCTTGTTCCAGTTGATAAGAAGAAAGGAACCATCCATGTATGCACTGACTTTAGAGAGCTGAAAAAGGCATGTACTAAAGATAGCTATCCCACGCCATTCATTGATAAGATTTGGATGAGTGTGTGGGAAGCGAGGTATTCTCATTCATGGATGGTTTTTCAGGATACAATCACATTTAAATCAAACCTGAGTACCAACACAAGACAACTTTCATTTGTCCTTGGGGAAATTTTTCATATTGAAAAATGCCCTTCGTCCTTAAAAACGTCAGAGCTACGTTCCAGTTGGCGATGAACTTTTATTTTCATGACCTTAATATAATTATTGAATTTTATCTCTACAATTTAGTTGCTCACTCTCATTTGAGAGTGGATCATCTAGACCATTTGTGCTTGGTTTTTGAAATATGTCGTCGTTATCAGATCTGGTTGAATCCTAAAAAGTGCATCTTTTGCGTGAAAGTAGGTCGGTTATTGGGATTCATTGTTTCTAATGAGGGGTTTAGGGTCGATCCTCTTAAGGTTGAGCCAATAATTCGATTGTCTCCCCCCCACACTATTAGACACAATCAGTGTATCTAAGGGATGCCTAACTTCTTACGGAGGTTTGTTGTCAACTTTTTTTATTTGACCAAGGGTTTCATGGACCTTTTGAAGAAGGACACTCCTTTCATGTGGGATGAGTGAGATCATGAGTCTTTCAATCCATTGAATAAATCCTTGGCATAGGCCCCCATGCTTAGTCCACCTGAATATATCCATGATTTCTTGTTATATGTGGTCATGTCTCAAGAGATGATTGGGATGGTTTTGGTTGAAGAGGACAATGAGCTCCAAGAGCACATAGTTTACTATCTTAGTCAAAACCTTATTGACGCCGAACTTTGTTACACTCACATTGAGAATCTAGCTTTAGAAACCGTTCATGTGGTTGATCAGTTGAGACATTATATACTCCTTCGCCAAACCACGGTAGTAGCTCATATCAATGCATTTCAGTTCATCCTAACCAGACAGATGATAGGGGAAAAAATAATAAGTGGATTTTTCTTTTTCAAGAGTTTGATCTTGATTTTGTTTTGGTAAAATTGAAGAAATCATTGGTCTTTGCGGAGCTCATGTCTAACTTTCCAAGTTTGTACGAAGTGGAGATTCACGAATATTATTTTCTTGAGGAGAATATATTTATTATCTCAGCTATGGACCCTTGGTATGATGACATCATAGTATATTTACAGACTTTGAAGGTCACTCCTCAGCTCTCACAGGATGAGCGTCGACGTTTATGACATGTTGCTAAGAATTACCTCATTATCGATGACACCTTGTATCGTCGGGGGGTGGATTCCATCTTGCATTCATGTTTGACTCATGAGGAGGCTGAGATGGTGATGAATGATTTCCGTTGTGGGGTGTGTGGTGGTCATTTATCTGGGATTGCTACCGCCCAAAAAATATTGAGATCAGGTTATTATTGGCTATCAATATTTAAATATTGTGTTAATGCGGTTAAGCGGTGCCACCCTTTCCAGGTGTTTGCAGGGAACATTTGTTTGCATCCTGTCGCATTGCACCCTATTATCATTTTTGGTCCCTTCACCAAGTTTGGGGTTAAATTTATGGATTGCAACCCAGTTTCTTCTTCAGGGAACCATCACATTATAGTGGCCATGGATTATTTCACAAAATGGGAATAGGCTATTCTACTATCAAATCTGATGGTGAGATGACCACTCACTTCATGTTCAATCATATTATTACTCAGTTTGGTATCTCGAGAGAGCTTGTCATGGACCATGGTAGACACTTTCAAAATAGGATGATGGATGAGTTATCTTCCAAATTGGGGTATAAGAAAGAGTATTCATATTCTTACTAACCTTAAGAAAATGGATAAGTCGAAGCTGTAAACAAATCCCTTAAGTTCATTATGCAAAGAATCGTTTCCCAAAGAAAGAATTATTCACACATGCTTTACCCTGCTTTGTGGTCCTACCAAACTGCAAAGTAAAGCATGACATCTTTAATCTACACATGAAATATTTAATCTCATCTAATGAGACCTGTAACATAAACTAAATAGAATCCTCCTTAGAGATAAAATTTGGTAATGCTTGAGAAATTATAATGACATCAGCTATTGTAGTCCTATTATTTTTTTAAGCATATTTCAAAATATGATACACCCTCCTCTACTAAATCTGCAAAACCACATAAAACGTTTCCTTGTTGGATGGTAAGCTTCCATACAACATTTGAATTTTTCCTTCCTTGAGCATCTTTGTGAACAAAAAAATTGAAATCTCATCTCCATTTTCTAAATAGAAAGCTCTAGTTTAATTGCTATGCTATAAATTTTTCTTCTAGTAATTTCCTCTTAGCTTGTTCCAATTTTATCACTTCTTTGGAAAATTTAGTCAAAATCCCTCCACTTTCTAAGCCATATAATTTTGAAAAATATGCTTCATCATTTTCTAGGGTCTATTCATCATTCAATACTTTTCATGATCTCGACCAATATGTTGGAATTCTAAATCCTTGCTGGCAAAACGAATTCTATAAACAAGCTAAGGATCTAGGAAAACAATTGCCCTCACAAAGAATTGCAAAGAATTAGCCTAAGGAGAGAAGAAGAAAAATCATGAACACACATTAGAAATGATCAATTAATGATGATTTATATTATTTCATAGGTAATCCTTAAAAAGGAAAATAGAGTTGCTAGAAGAAAACTCATTTTATCTCATAAAGAAGGATTACTAAATATGATAAACCCCCATAGGTGAATAAAGCAATTTCCTAATTACAACAAGAGCTCATGAATTAGATAACGCATGAGTGAGTGATGATGTGTAAAGGAAAATATTTCTAATCATGGAATACAGAGAGAAAATCATGGAGGATGGGTTGGCAACAAAACATACTAGTTTCCTAGTTAACTAGCTTTACCTTATCCCCATAAAAGTTGGACAAAAGAATAATAAGGCATAATCTACAGGAAAGTGTTGTTACTAATTATGGGATTCAATAAATTGGTCAAGACGAACCCAGAATCATAAGTAAATAATTTTGGGGTATAGATGGGAAGTGTTGACTTTTTAATGCAAGTGGGTGCCAACTATCTAGGCTAGTGGGTAGGAAATTAATCAAATAATGAATAAATATTTTATCCTAAGTTATGAATGGGTTTATAATATTCCAACACCTACGTTTAAGTGTGAATTTATGATGATATCTATGAAATAATCATAAATATTTATGTATATAGGGCCCAACAACAAGGCTATGATAACCCTTTTACAATTTATCATGTCCAAAGAATGAAGGAAAGAGGAAAAACCACATGGGGAAAATCCTCCCTCAAGAAAGGAAATGAAAGGAAACCAAAAAATGTTGTACTGATGGTGTTTTGTTGCTACAAACTAAATTTAAATGTCTAGAGGAATGTTCTTCTTGGGAAGAAAAGAAATATTTTCACCTAGATCAAAAACATAAACAACTGCAAGATGGAAACTGGGACCATGTAGAAAAACTGAGATCCAATGATGTGTAAGCAAGACTGAAATTTCTTGAGAGTTGTAATAAGCTCCAATATGATGATATGAATTGAAATTCGAACAAGTAGAGATGCAATGAGCTCCATATTGGTGAAATAAGTGTCCAAGCTAATGTATGAGGTCTCCATCTTCATTTACATTGAGAGGATGTGTGCAAGTGATCATGTAGGAACAAAGAGAAGACATATGATCAAAGAGTGTAAATGAAAAGACTCCATGGGTTGATATAGCTTCCAAAGAATCCAAAAGAACAAATACCAACACATCAGTAGATTAATGGGAATACACTGGTAAAGAATCCTCCGTGGTAGAAGTATGAAAGGAGGAAGGAAGGAGATGTTCAAAATATTCAAGGAGGCTCTGTGAATGATTTCCAAGAACAAAGGAGGAGTTTTGGAAATGCATAGGATCAAGTATGGAAAGTAGAAGGAAACTAATAGGACTTGACTTGGCTAAGAAAATATCCAATAAATCACTACCATCAAAGAGAGAAGTATGCACAAAGTGTGCAGTATCCGACACATAGTTCTCAGAATCTATGATAGAAGACATGAATAATAATGAATGTTTGAGTGAATCATCATCAATAGAAATATAAATTCCATTAGTCACTTCTTTTTTGTCATCATCATAACAAGAAGATGAATCAATATATTCATATAGAAAAAGATGGCTCTTCAAACTTAACTTCTTGAATGAAAGAGGAAGCAATTGAATCAAGAAAAATGGTAGCAAGAAGAACTACATGAGAGATTTCTTCATCATGAACAACTTCATTAGATATTGTAGATTTCGAGACATCTTGAGAGAGAGCATTAATTGAGGAGCTAGAGGCGCTCTCCAAATAGATAGATAAATCCTCATTGTGCTTATGCAAAACTCCATCCAATGTTCTCGAAAGATCCTTTAGTTATGTAGCATAATCAATAAGGTAGCGCATGCTTGGAGAAATAGTCAGACACATAGGTCCAAAAACTATCTCATAGTCATTGAGCCATTCAAGTAGATCTCCATAGGACTCTTCACCATCTCCAATAGATATCTAATAGAGATTTTTTCTCTTCATATATGAAATCATCTTCAATTTCCACTCTGAATAGCTTGTGTGTAGAGCAAGAAGAGGGATTGATACTCTTGAATCCATTTGAAGTTGTACCTATGAAATGAACCTGCAAATATGAAAAATGACGATTATTTAATGAGATATCATAGCTATGATGTCGTGTAGAGATTTGATATCCTGAGCTCTGATACCATGTCGGAATTCTAAATCCTTTATGGAAACAAGAATTCTATAAACAAGCTAAGGATCTAGGAACGCAATTAACCTCATAGTGAATTGCACAAAATTAGCATAACGAGAGAAGAAGAATAAACATGAACACACATTAGAAATGATCAATGAATGATTATTGATATTATTAAATAGGTAATACATCCTTATAAAGTAAAATAGATTCGCTAGAATACAACTCATGCTAGCTCATAAAGCAGGCTTACTAAATATGATAACCCCCCATAGGTGAATAAAGTAGTTTCCTAATTAGAACAAGAGATTATGAATTAGATAATGCATGAGTGAGTGATGATGTGTAAAGGAAAATATTTCTAATCATGTAATATGGAGAGAAAATCATGGAGGATGGGTTGGAAACAAAAGATACCAGTTTCCTAGTTAACTAGCTTTACCTTATCCACACAACAGATGGAGAAAAGAATAATAAGGAATCATTTGCAGGAAAGCATAGTTACTAATTCTTGGAGTCAATAAAGTGGTCAATATCAATCCATAATCATAATTAAATAATTCTTTGGGTATATATGGAAAGTGTTGACTTTGTAGTGCAAGTGGATGCCAACTATCTAGGCTAGTGGGTAGGAAATTACTCAAATAATGATTAAATATTTTATCCTAAGTTATGAGCTGGTTTATAATATTCGAACAAAATAGTGGCATGATTCATTCCTTTTAGACATGCTTCTTTCCTTTTAGATTTCCATCCATTTTAATACTCATTTTTATCTATCAATACATCATATGGATGCCACATGAATTTTTATAGGGTGATGTAGTTATCCTACTTGAACAACTCTAGGTTTGATTTGAAAGGACTTAAGATATTTTTCTTACCATTATCCAATTCTAGAATGATCCAAAAGTGATATGATCCCCCCCCAAGAAACCCATTATGGAATCCTTAACGAATATTCAATCAAACCTTCTGCAACTAGAAACTGATCCAATCTACACTCCATCCTTTCAACACCTACCCTCTTGTTTCTCCAAGTAAGATTTAGTTTTATTGGCTCAATGTCTAAGAATAATGCACTTATGGTTGGATAATAAAATAATCAATCAGAGTATTCAAATTTTCTCTCAGGCATCAAACTTTTTCCCTACCAAGAAAAAAATTAAATCACCCCCCATAATTAAATTCATTTTCCTCTTAAAGGATTTATGAACCAAAGATATTTCAAGAAAACATTTCTATCAAAACATGGAACATACACATTAATCAACAATAACTTATGTTCGAGGTCTTGTGAGAATAAGATTAATCTGAAACCTATAAGAAAGGACAATATATAAGAAAAAGACATTGTGTTGGTGTTCAACCCTAATAATAACCCACCCACCCTTCCCCCAACCATCCCATCACATCTAAACAGGTTAAATTTAAACCACATAACCAGTTTTCCATAACAACCACAACAATAGACCCTTCTCCTAATGTATCCTGCAAGAAAATCATATACATCTTAACTGTCTCACTCAGTCTCTTGATGGATTTCCTCTTAGACTCGTTAGGCATCCCACTACAATTGAAAGAGAGCACAATCATTTGGAGACCCCTCTTGGATTGTTCATGCTCTAATAAAACCATAAATGTCTAGTTGTTAACCTTTTTCAAGATTAGTGTGAAAGAAATGTAACTTCAGAATATATTCTATTTTACTTTTATTATTAATATTATTCCTCCTTAGGGATATGTCTTTGATGTATTTGGTCATTTAAGAGTCATGAGGTAAAACCTTTGTTGTAAGTTAGATTAATAGTACCCACAAAAGTATTATATAAATTTTATTTTGATTCTCCCTTGGCAAGTCGGCCTTGTTTAGAGAAATAGGTTGACCTGGTTGTGTTAAGATGTCACTCACTTGATGAGTATAAATAGGTGAGGTGCCTACCTCATTTGTACATAAATATAACTCAAGAAAGTGTGCAAGATAGAGAGTAAATAAGTTTGCTAGAGAGATGAATTTGATGGTCTTGTCCTTAATGTTGTTCACTGCAGTTTTTCAAAATCTATATTGAGGAATTTTTGGTGTGTTTTCTCCCCAAAGAGGTTTTCCTAGCATAAATATATGTGTTCTTTTGTGTTGTTGTGCTTGTCTGTCTTTCAGTGATCCTATTGTATATGGTTATGATGAGATCATCCTAAATGTTTTAAGAAATTATATAACCATTAAAATTCTAACATGGTATAAGGGCCACCCTGAAACAAGCCATTGTAAAGTTGTAACACTACTACTACTACAACTATCAGAGATTAGGGTTTCATGCTTGAAACACTAGAAGGTAAAATTATAGTCATCTGTAAAAACTCACAACAAGTTGATTTTTCTGAACTTCGAGGAGATGAAACACAAACATTACTAAGATGGAATGTTGATGTATCTTATAGGTGAGTTTCATCCTTAGATTCATTATACTTTATAAGGTATGATCCATGCAAAATACGGTTCCAACCTCTTCTAGGATTCCATTTTAAACGGGTGCCCTGGGGATAAATGACAGACCTTGAGATAGGAATATACAAATAAAATTTAATATGATGTTCCAAGAAGGGAATGGACTATTTTTTGCTGGTGTGAGTTTTAGAACCTGAAGTTGAAGCATTGACACACGGATGTATGTACAAGTTTTCTATACTCAACCAGTCCATAAAAAGGTCACGTTGGGAAAATTAGCTTAAGTTACACATGGTGACTCCAATATTCGTTTAACCTATGGATTTGGAAAAAAAGCAGATGATACTACCTCAGGATGAAGTTTCATACCTTGAGGAGCATAATTTTATGACATACAATAGAATTAAGACCAAACAATTCAGCTGAAGAAATTAGAGAAACTAGGGCTTCTTATTCTGGACGCTTCCCTCCACATATCAGTTGAAAAAGGAGGAATGTATAAATCTCCTTGGGAGGGAACATATTTCGGAGGATACATTTTCTAATTCTACATATTTTCAAATTTTGACCTAACACTGTTGTCGAGAAAACTAGGGCATAAAAATTTGTGCAGTTTTGTCCACAGATTTGTGAAAAGGAGTATACTACTCAACTCTCCTTAAGGAGGCACACCTTTCTGTCCAATCATATTTTCAAGTCACAAAAGTTTAAAAAATAGTGATTCTCTAACAAATCCTAGATTGAGAAGAAGCGGTCTTCTAGAAAAGCATTGAAGCAAGCATCCAGTTGAAGCAATCTCATTGGTAAGTTATGCTCTCTCTATTTTCACTTGAGTTTCTCACTTTATCAAGATGACAAATAGTACCAATATTGACGAAAATATTGAAGTAGATGACAACTTATGAGCATGGAATTATAGAGTTCTTATCATACTTTAAGACAATGATTTGGGAGATTGTCAAAGGTGAAGTTGAAGACCTAGAGGGAGATGAATATAAAGCAAAGAATAAGAAGTACTTAGTCAAATAGAAGAGTACTAGTGCAGACTCTACCAAGGACTAATCGATTGCACATGTATCATCTATGAAGAAACCCAAGGATATTTTTTACGCTTTAACCATCTTGTATGAAGGAAGTCATATGAAGATGGCATTGAGGGCTCAACTCAAGGGTGTGAGCCCTCGATATTACTTCACAAGGGTATTCGAGATCAAGGAGAAACTAGAAGTTATTGAATATAATGTATAAGAATAAGAAGTGGTGATGTCTACACTGAATAGTCTCCCAAATTTCATGGGAATCATCCATTCAAGGAATTTGTTCTAAAAGGAATCTCACCATATTCAGTAGGATAATGTACATAATAAGAATTTCGATTGATAACAAGGGAAGAGAAGAAAGAGTGGAAGGATGCTATGATATAATAGTACCAGACGATCGTGAAGAATGATGTATGGGATATAGTTTTGAGACCTGAAGGAAAGTTTGTAGTGTCTTCCAATTAGATATATTATATGAAGCATATGACAGATGGAGTCATCGATAAATACAAAGCAAGGTTGTGGTTTCTGTCAGAAAGAGGGATTTGATTATGGAGATACATTTCTCTAGTGGTCAAACACACTTCTTAAGTGGCGGATATTGCACTACATAGATCATCTAATTGACTTAGAAGGGAAGATGAAGAAACCTACAAGACTCAAGCCTCTCTATAGAGAAGCACATCTCAGCAGAAGGATTTGTAGAGGATCAAAAGGAACCTAGTGGATGGAACATACTATTACATGATTATATTGAGGATCACCTAATGTAATGGAGATCTCAACCTTTTCTATAAGGTTGAATATGGAATCCTACATAGAACGATAATTTCATATATGGGTGCAATAAGAACTTGCAACAAAGTTTGATATAGAGGATCTTGGTCTCCAATGACCTTGAGAGATGAGATAGATGGATTAAAAAAAGATTAGTAGTAGAGAAGGATACCTGCAACTCTAGTGAAGAGTGGCTTGATGCAGAGAGTACAAGATACAGAGTGAAGATGGTTATCTTCTTCAAATGGAATGACTGAGGCATATCTCATAGCTTGAGATTCTTGACATGATTCTTTGGATTAGAGGTGTAGAACAATATAGAGGATATTTTCCTTATCTAAGATAAATATGCAGTCGATATTTTGTAGAGGTTCGAGATGTTGGGATATAACTATAACAATTGAATCAAACTTCAAGTTTCTATGTGATCCTACTTCAAATAATGTTGATGTATTTGTAACTTTGGTATATATTATGATGTATATTATCATTATATTTTGTTTCACCCCCATCGAAGATGTGTTTACCTTTTTTAGGTATTTCATTATTGTGTATGGACCTTGAGGCACAACCTTTGTTGTAAGTCATGGAAATAGTCCCGAGTGTAACATCCTATAATGTGTATTTGTATTCTCTCTAGGAGAAGTCACCCTTGTTAGGGTAATAGGTCGGCCCCAGTCATGTAATAGGGAAGTCACTTAATCAATATAAATAGGGACGTAATCCCTCATTTATACACACCTCATACTCACTCAAGTTCGCATGAGAGAGAGAGATATGGAGGAGAGACATATAGTTGTTGAAGACTTCTTATTACTCAATTTGATCATCTTATGACACAGTATTTGTGACTGTACTATTATGAGGAAGTTTGTGATGTTTTATCCTTCATGGTTTCCCTGGTGAAAATATTTGTGTACTCTATATCTATTCTATATTATGCATATTGATGTAGTTGTTATTCTTTGAGATAAAGATCCTAACTAAGCTAACAAGATCTAAGAAAAAATAACATGGTATCATACCCTCTCTGAAAGAAAGAACCATGCAACAACAAAAACTAGGGCTTCATAGTTCAAGCTCTTCTCTCCATAGATCATCAAGAATAAAGGGCTAGGATAACTCTCCTTAGTAGGGTGCATCTTTTGGTCGAAGCAGTTTCATGTTTGAAGAATTTTCAATTTTGACCCTGACACTAAGTTGGGAGAAACTAGGGCATCAAGTTTTGGAGTTTTCCCACCTTAGTATTCAGGAAAGGACCCTGCTGAGAAACATGCCTCAAGGAGGTGCATATTTCTATCCAAATAGAAATCCCAAACTCCAAGTTTGGAAAATTAGGGTTCTCTAACAAACCCTAGGTCATCCATCTCTGGAACCAGGTCGGACACCTCAAATCAGTAATATCTAAATCTTTTCTATTTCCATTTGAGTTTTTCATTTGAAAAGATAACTCACCATACTCAGATTGAGGACTAGCTTGGAGGGGATGATAACTTTTGAGCATGGAAGTACATAATCTCCCTGATCCTTGAAGAGAATGATTTGGATCAGCTAATGATTGGATAATTTACAGAACTAGAGGGTGATGAGGATAAGGCTACTCATAATAAGAACTTGTCTAAATCCAAGAGAATCATTGCAAATTCTATTAAGGATCACCTCATTCCCCATGTGTCTTCCTTCAAGATATTGAAGGAAGTATGTGATTCTTTGAAAAATATGTCTGAAGGAAAGAACATTAACCAGAAGATTAATTTGAGGAACCAATTGAATAACGTGAAGATACACAACTTAGAGACTATACAGTATTACTTCACAAGGTTTTCCCAAATCAAATAACAACTTGAAGAAGTTGAATAAAATGTCAAAGAAGGACAAAATTGTGATGAATACCTTGAATGGTCTCTCTATATCATGGGACTCATTCATTCAAGGAATCTATGTAAGAATGAGGTTGATCTCTTTCAATAGACTCCAAGAAGAATGCACACAAGAATAAGATCGACTCATAACAAGAAAAAATAAGATGGGAGAAACTCAAGATCGAGCTCTCATAGTTCATTCCAGGAAGAACTACAAGAAGAAGGAGAACTATCATTACAACAAGAATAAGGACATGAAACAAAAGAATATAAAGAGAGATCCTTCCAGTGTTAAACCTTGTACTTGTGATTAAAAGTGACACTTTGCAAGAAACTGTCCCACAAATAAAAAGAGACACCATGCCCATGTTGCTGAAGATGATCAAACAATAAAGAAAAGATTCATAAGAGAGAAGGATGATTTAGATGAAGAGTATGTTCTAATATCATCATTTACAGGAACCGTCTCACATGGAATAAATGATTGGCTTATGGATATTGGGGCATGCAAGCACATTGCGATATATAAAGAATCATTCATTAATATGTCTAAGCATGAGTCACCTCACAAGGTGAAACTTGGGGATGATTATCAATACCCCATAAAAGGGAGTGGAGTATCTTCATAAAATCTAGACTCCAGGAAATCCTTAAAAATTAAGGCTGTGTTGTATGTTCTGGGATTGAAGAAAAATATTCTCTCCATCTCTGCATTAGATGCAAATGGAATGATAGTTTTATTTGTCGATGGCCAAGTTCTAATGTGGCCTAAAGGAAAGACAATAGATGATGCAACCATGACTGGAGAAGAAGATGATGGCTTGTACAAACTGAAAGGATAGTTTGAACAAGCATTGGTTCATGAGTTAATAGAACCAAGTGAACTATGGCACCTAAAGCTTCCACATGTGCAGTACAGAGCACTACCAATGTAAAGAAAAGAAGTATCTGGACTTCCAAAGATTCAGGAAAAGCATGATGGAATTTGCAAAGGATGTGCACAAGTAAAGAATGCGAAGAAGAAATTTCCCAGAAGTGAAAGAAAGGATAAAATATTACTAGAGATAGTACACTGAGATGTATGTGGACCCATGTCTTCTAGCTCATTAAGCAGCTATGCGTACTATGTTTTATTTGTAGATGATTTCTCATGTAAGACTTGGATATATTTCTTGAAAGGATAAAATGAAGTATTCAATAAGTTCAAGGAATATAAATCCTTAGTCGAGAACCAAAATGACAAGAATATGAAGACTTTGTGGTTAGATAATGGTGGAGAATTCACCTCAGAATAATTCAAGGAACTCTGCAGAGAGTCTATGATTAAGAGGGAGTTGAGCACTTCATATAATCGTTAGTAGAATGGGGTTGCAGATTAAAAGAAACAAATCATAATGGAAGCAACAAAACAAGTGTTGCATGACCAGGATATTCCTATGCACCTTTGGTTGGAGGTAGCAAGGACAGGTGTGTATGTACAGAACCATAATCCTTATTGAGTACTTGACAACAAAACTCTGGAATATGATTTCTCAGTAGAGAAACTAAAAGTCAACCATATTAGAATATTTGGCTTCTTGGTGTACATACATACCCAATGGAGAAGAGGACCAAGCTCAATCCTTCTAGGAGGAATGGTATAGTTGTAGGATACAATGATACATCAAAGTCCTATAGAATATACTTCCCAGGATTCAAGACTATCGACATCAACATAGATGTAACCTTTGATAAAGACTCGACATACCTCAGATCTAGGAGGATACCTATTCAAGAGTCCGAGGAACATGAATAAACGAGAGTCCAAGGTATGGAAATTGGAGAGGAAATTCCAGAAAACCATGAAGATCATGACATGGAAAAACCACAAGAGCTGGAAGATAATCTTCTTCAGAAGGACTCCCACAAGAGTAAACCAACATGGGAACAGGATATGATACAAGAAGAAAAAAGGTATGTAGCTCTAGAAGGAATACATAAAGAAATGAAAATGCCAAATCCTTGCAACATAGTATGTCGCACTGCTGTGTGAAATCATTGACAAGGAAACTTCCACCTATTAAAAGGATTCAAAAAATAAATAATGGAAGGATTCCATGATCTAGGAGTATCAGTCGATCATGAAGAATGATGTCTAAGAGATAGTTCTGAGACCGGAAAAGAATTCTGTCGTGACTTGGAAGTGGATTTATAAGATCAAACATACTTCATATGGAAGCATCAAGAAATACATGGAAATATTCATAGAATGAGGCTTATCACAGAAAGAAGGCATAGACTACGAAGATACATTTGCACCTTTGGTGAGTTACACTTCCATTAGGTCCATACTTGCATTAGATGCAGTTCTGAAATGGAATATACACAAGATGTATGCCAAGACAACATTCTCGAATGGTGTAGTGAAGGAGGGAGGGTACATGGAACAACCACTAGGATTTGAGCCACACGATAGGCATACTAATTTGTGAAAATTGAATAAGGACTTATATGGATTGAAACAGGAATTGAGGACATGGTATGGCAGGATGGATAGCTTCCTCATGAACCAAGGATTTACCAAGAGTAAAGTGGATTCCAACCTTTACTTCAAGGTTGAAGGAGGAATACCAGTGATGCTCCGGTTATATGTTAATGACATGTTTATGACAGGAGAATATAAAATCATTAAATATGCAAGCAGGATACTTGGTACAGATTTTGAGATGAAATACCTAGGGATGATGCACTAATTCTTAGGCATGGAGGTGCGGTAGAATGCAGATGATATTTTCCTTAGTTAAGGAAAGTATAAATTGAAGATTATTAAGAGATTCAAAATTTTGAACTGTAAGGTGATAACCACACATATGGCATAAAAATTGAAGCTTATGTGTGATGGTTCATTTCATTCGGTTGATGCCATGATGTATCGTCAGATGATTGGCTTATTGATGTATCTGATGAGTACGATACTCGATGTATGCTTTGCGGTGAATAGATTTAGCTATTTCATGGAAGATCTGAGACATGTTTACCTAATAGTTGGAAAGCATACCTTGACCTACCTAAGAGGTACAATGGATTATGGGCTCAAGTGTGATGCAAATTTGAAGATTAACCTACACGGTTATGTTGATTCGGATTGGGCATGTAGCTCCACTGAGAGGAAGAGAACTTCAGGTTATTGCTTCAGTTTGGGATCCAACATGATCCCTTCATTTAGAAAGAAGCAATCATGCATGGCGTTGAGTAAAATTGGGGTAGAGTATGTTATCTCTTTCTTCGCTAATTGCAAGGAATGTGGTTGTGGAAGCTATTATCTTATTTTTTTGATCTCTAGTTAGATGTGACTTGTATATTTTGCGACAATCAAAGTTGCATGAAGCTGTTGGAGAACCCTATGTTCCATGACAAGTCAAATCCCATTGATATCAAGTATATGGTGAAGAGAGGAGTAGTGAAGCCAATATTCTATCCAAAGGGAAGTTCGAGTACTTCAGAGAAAGACTTGGTCTGATCTAGAATAAGACCCCTCAAAAGAGGGAGTGATGAATTCTAGCATATATGGAGAGATAGGTTGTCTGAGTGTAAAATCCTAGAAAATATCACAGGTTTCTCAGACGAAATTAGTCCTCTAGGTTGTCCTTGGATGTAATAAGTATCGGCAAAGCTCGCGGTTTATCCTTGGTTGTAATCAGTCCTGATATGTTTCTATGCTAGAAATAACGAGAGACGAGAATATGAAGATCCATGATATCTCACATGGGAAATGAGACAGGTTGTCTGAGCAGAAAAGATCCTAGTGTAGCGAGTTGATCGAATGTAATCAGTCATGTAGGTTGTCTGACTGTAAATATGGGTCCTGTCGGGATACACAAGTTACTTAGATGTAATCAATCTTGAGATAGTTTATCCAAATGTAAATATGAGCCCTTGCGTGGTACACATGTTATTTGGATGTAATAAGTCTTGTGGTTTCTCTGAGTGTAAAAAGAGCACTGTCATGGTACATAGGGTACTCAGATTTAATACGCCCCAAAGGTTGTTTGAAAAAAAAAATCCTGGATGCAGGTTTCTCAGAAGTAATAAGTCCTTAAGGATGACCTAGAATGTAAATTCCTTGGCATAGTAGGTTGTTTGGTCGTAATCAGTTCTTACAATATATATGTGTGTGTGTGTGTGTGTGTGTGTGTGTGTGTTCCCAGCTTGGAGATGATAAGGTCTTGAACCACATGGGATGAACCTAGGTGGTTCTTATTTATTGGTAGAACATAGGTTTACCATGGAGAGACGTAATGCACTAATTTTGCTCCCAAGATTTTCTTTCATCATATATGTTACAGGTTGTATTAATGATGTGAAATATCCTGGAAGGAAAAAAGAGATGACCTTGATACGACGAGATAAAGGTAAGAGACATAGTTTATTGTCATGGCAATGTAAATAAGGTCCTGGATAGTTCCTATGTGATGGATTTCTCGCATATGTGATGAAGACCTAGATGAGGACTAGGCCTACACCAGGAATGAAAAAGGGTTGGCTCTGTAGAAACTTCAGATGACTTATAGTACCTTTCGATGATTGATAAGAACATGATGACGGAACCAACTATGATGATGACCCTAAGACTCCAAGATGAAGACTTGACCAGATGTGTTGATGACCATGGAAGAGAGAGAATACATTCCTAGTTAGGAGGGATTGTTGATGTATTTATAAGTTTGAAATATATCTTGATGTATATTATCATTGTATGTACCCCCATTGTAGATGTTTTTACCTCCTTTAGGGATGTCATTATTGTGTATGGACCTTTAGGTACAACCTTCATTATAAGTCGTGGAAACAGTCCCCAGTGTAACATCATGTAACGTGTATTTCAAGTCTCTCTATCATAAGTGGGCCCTTTTACGGTAATAAGTCGGTCCCAGTCATGTAATAGGTTAGTCACTTGATTAGAATAAATAGGGAGACGCCATCCCTCATTTATACACACCTCACAGTCACTCAAGTTTGCATGATAGATACAGAGAGACAAGTAGGAGAGATAGATAGTTGTTGAAGACTTCTTATTACAGGGTTTGATAATATTATGACACATTCTTTATGACTATACTATTCTAAAGAAGTTTGCGAAGTTTTATCTTGTATGGTTTCCCTGGTGAAAATATTTGTGTCTTGTGTATCTGATCTATCTTATACATATTTTCGTACTTATTATTCTTTCAGATAAATATGCTAACTAATTTAACAAGATATAATAAAAACTAATAGCGACAGCGATGCCAGAGTTTACAAGAAGATTATTGGTTCATTTATGCACTTTAATAAAAAAATCCCAAATATTTTCTTTGTGGTGAATACTTTGATCCAATACATGGCTAAGATGTATTCACATGGTTATGGAAAATAAATTGCAAGGTACTTAAAGAGTACAATTGACTATGGCCTCAGATACACAAGAGATTAGAGGATCTACCTGCAAGGATATGTTTACTCTGAATGGGATTGCAGTGTTATAGATGGGAACATTAATTCATGATGTTGCTTTAGTTTTGGATCAGGTGTGATATCGTTCCTTAGAAGAAAGCATAACAATGTTTCTCTGAGTAGAAAAGAAGTTTAATATATTGCAGCATGTTCATCTTGTAGAAAAGAAATATGGATTAGTAAGTAGTTGACATGAATGTTTAATGCTGCGATGGATGTGATTGATATCTATTGTGATAACCATAGTTGCATGAAGCTATCAGAACAATGTTACATAAAAAATCGAAGCTTGGGAACATGAGATCATTGAATATTCAAAGAAGTATGGTGCTCCATATGAGACTTCTAGAGAAATTAAGAAGTCTTGAAAACACTCCAGTTCAGTGTGTCATTATTGTGTTGTGTCACTTATGCATATCCTTCCACCTATGAGAAGTTTTTTAGAACAAGGAAAGGGAATATTTTTCAAGTGATGAGGAATATGTAAATTGATCTAGAAGAATTCAACCGATGAGATCATTCTCTCATCCATTTCATCATTGGATATGAAGGGATACATTTGTAGGGACACACATATTCACCAATAGTACACAGTTCCATGTGATCTATGCTTAGCATTCTCGATCATAATCAGGATAAGAACAAATCCTCGAAATAAAATGATGAAGTAGAGAACATTGTCAAAGACTCCAGTAATTCTTGCAAGGAGACAAAAAATCAAGAGCGAGTCTAGCAAACAAACAAAAGATAAGTATTTGAATTATCTAGTTGCTTAAATGATATTGTTTATCTGTGCACATGTTAATTATGTTCCTATATTTCGGAAATATATTGTGGATGTTGGAGTGTTTTCATTAATGAATAATATACTACTAATATGCATGTTATGGCTAAGTGGCATATAGTGTTGTACAACATTCCATTGCTCCTTATCTAGAATCAAACCTCTTTGTTAACATGTTGGGAGAAGTGCACGCTCTTAATAATGTTCTGGCAAATATGTAAGGATTCTATAAAGTTATCGTATGTATATAGGATATGAATGAATGGTGTGTTGAATCATTTGCTATGATAGTTGCATATGTCTTTATGCATAAAAATTTGTCGTTATTAATATGTTTTGGAAATTATAAAATGTTTCTAATAATGTAACTAAATCTGAATTGTAGGAAATATCTTGTGCAAATACCTACAAGAGAATAATGATGAAGAACAAACAAGGACAGTTAATCCATAGCACTCAAAGTAGATTTACTCGGATGATGATGATGTGGTTTAATGGAGCAACGGTGTGGTAGCTAAGACTAGGATTGGTATCTTAGCCTGCCAATGCCTATATGTTCCTAGTGGGATTAGTATGTCAATGTTGAAAAGGGATATTTGATCCTAGGGGTATCAATATGTCTTACTAGGATTTTTTGGTCTAAAAGTATTAGTATGTTAGAAAAGTCCAGTTTTATCCCCTAGAAGATTGTTATGCCTCACTAGGCTTGTTTGGTCCAAAAGGATTAGTAAGTTAGACAAGGCATGTTTTTTCTAGTAGAGTGCCCACTGTATATCTAGTTCAGATTTCCACTAATGATGATGATGTTCCATCATTGACATGTTGATGATGATGATGTCCCATACTTTACATGCCGATGATGTTCCAACATTTATGTGATGATCATGTTCCAGATAACGATGATGATGTTCCATCATTTACATGTTAATGATGTTCTAAATGAAGAGGATGATGTTCCAGCATTCACATGTTGTCGATATTCTGGATGATGATAATGATGTTCCAATGGTAACATACTAATGAAGATTCTCATTTTGATGATGATGATGGTGTTCCATGACAATGATTCATAATGATGTTTCATGTTGATGCTCATGAATATACTCAATTATAATTCTCATGGTGATGTTCCATGAAAATGTTCGATGATGATATTCCATGCCAATATTCCATGTTGATGCTGATGAAGATGTTATATACTGTTGATGATAATTTTCCATGACGATGTTCCATGATGATGTTCCATGAAGATATTCAATGCTAATACTGATGAAGATGTTCCATGCCGATGTTGATAGCAATTATGTTGTTCTAGATACATGATGGTGTTGTTGTTCTAAAACATCCTATGACATATATATTCAATAGTCAGTTGTACAATTGGTGTTGTTGTTGATGTTGTAGAATACCTTCCTTGTTAAGAGGGAGTGTTAAAGAAATGTAACTTCACAAGATATTGTATTTTAAGTCTATTATATTATTACTATTTCTCCTTCTATAGATGTCATTGATGTAATTGGTCAGGTAAGAGTCATGAGGTAAAAAATCCATTTTAATTCAGGTCAATAATACCCACAATAGCATTATATAAATTTTATTTTGAGTCTCCCTAGAATATTCATCCTTATTTAGAGAAACAAGATGACCTAGTAAAGTTAATATGTCACTCACTTGATGAGTATAAATAGTTGAGTCTCCTCCCTCATTTTTACATAAATAAAACTCAAGAAATTGTGTAAGAGAGATGGTAAATATGTTTGTTGGAGGGAGTAAGTTGTTGGTCTTGTTATTTGGGTTGTTCATTGTACTTGGTCGAATCCTATATTAAGGAAGTTTTGTTGGGTTTTCTATCCCAAGAGGTTTTCCTAGGATAAATTTATGTGCTATTTTGTGTTGTGGTTTTTATTATTTTAGTGATCATATTGCATATGGGTATGATATTATCATGCTAAATGTTTTTAGATCTTGTATAACCATTAAAATTATAAAATTTATTTTTATAATTTTATTGCGATTTGGATATGAAAAGATTTTCCCCCTTTGAACCACTTAATAAATATTCTACC
The DNA here is from genome assembly GCA_001517045.1 of Pseudotsuga menziesii. Classification (NCBI taxonomy): domain Eukaryota; kingdom Viridiplantae; phylum Streptophyta; class Pinopsida; order Pinales; family Pinaceae; genus Pseudotsuga; species Pseudotsuga menziesii. Next base: position 169,758 of record LPNX011101776.1, on the reverse strand, counting down.
ATTCCCCAACTAGATTGCCGAAACATTCTTTGAAAACCACAAGATGAGGTCATAAATTGTAGAGAGATGCAGTCCAATCCTCTTTTGATTGGACAAGAAGAGACAAAATACAGATGTCCAATGAGCACCCCAGATATGACATTACCTCTACATTACTATGGATCTTTACTAACTCCTTATGTGATCATATCAATTTGTCTATTCAAGGTACCTTCCCAATAGAATATACACAATATTATAAAGTACCATTTCTATACTGTATGCCCCTTCCCTCTTTGAGATCCATAATTTCCTTAAACATACACTGACGGTGTTGGGAACCTCATTCCCAACTCAACAGTGATCGGACTCGGAACCTAGTGGGCCTCATTTCTAATTAGCTTTAATTTCTCCTCACTTCCACCACCTATGATATCTTAAAATGATATCCAGAACCATTAGTGACTAATACATATATTTAGAACGAATGGGAGATGGCATTCTTCAACCAAGTTTCCTTGGTCATGAAAACATCAAGATAAAAAAGGTATTTCTTCATAGTCTAACCTATGAGAGAAATCTTATGTCCCTCTGTTCAAGAACAAATACACTTCCAATCCTTCACATACATCCATCGATATTAATATATGAGCCACTTGCATATGCACAATATCTATAAATGGTATATCTATTGAAAGGAAAACACTTATGTTATCCCCAATCATTTTGAAAGAATCTGATGACCGAAGTTCCACGGGTAAGACTAAAAATTGGAGCCATATTAACATTAGGGGTTTTCCTCAAGTCAAACAGCATTGTTGATAATCTTAAAAAGATAGGAGTTGAGTCCCACCTCCACATTTATTTTTAAAAGGTGGATGCATCGTCAATTATTTTTAAGTCATCGATGCTTTTAAAAGTCACTATGAACCATCCCTTAGGGAGGATATATCCCATCAGAGTGTATCCTAGACTTTGAGACCAATTGAGGATTATCCATATATTAAACATATGTTTTCTAAACATGTGTCCCCTCACAAAAACATGCACTCCCATCTCTTCCATGGATTCCACCTAGTGTAATTTGATATGCTCATGCAAAACTAGTTTCACTAAAGTTCCTTTATGTCTTACCACTTTTATTTTCCTTTGATGAAACTTGCAACCCTTAAGATTGAATTTCATCTTTAACCCATCGATCTCTTCATATTTCAATCCTTGACAAGTCACCAAATCCCTATAAAGGATACTCGCTCCCATCAACTCTTTTTCTACCATGTAATATTCCATAAACCACTTTCAACTCTATGTGACACATTTTGAAAAATTAGGAATCACATCAGTCCTTGGATCCTCAAAAACACCTATCAGTAACATCCACTCCAAAATAATTTGAAAAATATGATCCCTTTATAATAGCATCTATACTTCCCTCCACTTTCTTCCTATTTTGCATATCTACCCCCACACAAACGCTATTAAAAAACATACATAGTTTCTCCCTTCAACGTCCTCACATAACCACCCTTTCATAGGGCGTGCTTGAAAAATATTATTTTGGAAAAATGAGATGCATTCACCATATATTATCCCTATATTGAATGCAAAATATATTCCATTCTTCTTGATATACACAACCATGTCTACCAATGGTTCCCAAAGACAATCTCACATAGTCCACCAAGCTGGCAAGTAAAAACCCTATAAGTTTCCCATTAATACATCCTATGGGAAAGAATTTTGTTCTTGATTGGTCACTATTCCACATAGTATTCCAACCAATGAACATATTGAAGGAATACCGACCTTGGTACAAAGTGTTAGATAACCCATACCCACACTACTGATAACCTCATTTTGAGAGTTATTTTCATTACTTGGTCATTCAATGGGCTCATGACTTATCCCTAACCTAGTTTTCCAACTACCACTGATACTTGACACTTGTTTCACATTTTCATACTATGACAATGAACATGACCATATATCAACCCCCACCAATGGATCCCTAGAATAAACCATGTCAACCAACCCCTCATCCTTCAAAACCCTAGAAAGGTAATGGTCTCTCATCCTCTAGCCAATCATTTTGAAATTATTATGTGAATATACATGTGTGTGTGTGTGTGTGTGTGTGTGTGTGTGTGTGTGTGTGTGAGAGAGAGAGAGAGAGAGAGAGAGAGAGAGAGAGAGAGAGAGAGAGAGAGAGAGAGATCACACACATTATTGAAACTATAGTGTTTCTTTGTCTTAAAAAGAATTATTATTATTATTACAATACTCATTCTTAATATACGATTTATCACTTTTTAGATTTAATATAAAATATATGATTATTTTTATGATTTAACAAAAATATTTAATACAACTTATTGATTTAAAAAATTAATCAAATATGATCTACAATTGCTTTCATAATTTAAAATGGAAGATATTATCATTATAAAAAGTTGAAGAAAGATTTGTTTTCATATATTTATGTATATTACAATGTAACGTTATCGATATTAATAAAAAATTTTAGTAAAAATGTTTAAGGATAAATTTATGAAATATCATTTAATAGAAGAATTTTTGCAATTTCAATCCAAATTAAAAATTCGATAAAAATAAAATTTAGTATTATATGGAAACTATAAATTTGAATGAGTTTTACATGTCAAAATTTATTTAATAACATAGAAATCATTAATAGTGTTACTCATTAGCATACTCATAATACATTTCATAAATCAAATAACAAATAACAACAAAATCAACATTATATAAAAAAATGTAATATCCATGATATATATATATATATATATATATACATGCCAAATATACATCTCATCAAAATAAATAAACTTGTCACATTTACATATCAAGTCAATTATACAACAATCCATATATATCTCAAGTACACCAGTAACTAGGTTTTCCACCAAAGCCAGTGGCATCAATTGCTGTACTGCTTGACATGGAGGGTTTATTAGTACCAATGTCAAATAATAATGATGAGAGTAGAGTATGAGATCTATGTCCACAAGAAAGTATATGTGAATCAAAGACAATGTATAGATAAAAAAAATTAAACTTATAAGACAAACACATATATAACAATTTTGTATTTATCAAAAAATAAAATTAATCTATGTTTGCAAAATAATCTCTTAAAGGGTAATTTTTCCTCTTTCGCGAACATGAGATTTATGAGCTAAATGTATTTGTTGATAAAACAAAATCTTTCAATGTGAATGAGCTTTTATATGGTATTTAAAACATTTTCAAACTTAAATAACTTTAATGTGAATCCCTAAATATGGGTGGAGTGTCCACCCCAAACCTATGATTCAAAACTCGAACATAATGAAAACCTTGAATATTTCAACAAGTGTTAGCCCTTGCTACACTTTGAGATTTTGGATCAATTTTTCTTGGAGAAAAAACCAAAGTGTGAAGTTACTCTGGTGGTGAACCCTATCTTTAGTTGATGGTAAGAACTTTGGTCACTATGATATTATCTTTTAGGGGTAATATTTTTATGCTCCACCCTAGGAAATTGATTTGTTTGATAGATGTTGAGACAAGGGACTCATATGCATGGTAGAGGAGGCATTTCTTGGTTGTTTATCCATTTAGTTTGAAAAGATACTAGGAAAGAGGATATTAGGAAAGAGGTAAAATGGGACTTGTTTCCTTCCTTTAGAAAAAGGAAATGTAGGTAAGGTCACTTGTTTGAATTTAAAAGATGCAAGATGCCAAATGATAATTTATTTTGGATGAACAAACAATTTTACATATACCTGAAACATGATCAATTCTAATAGTAATCCATAACAATTCAACAAAGTTACTTTTACATTGTGCTTGAAATAAAATGATATGTGTTAGAAATAATGGCTAGTAAGCAATACAAGATATGAAACAAATCAATGTATCATTATTTCAATTAGTATATAAAAGATTCTCTTTAATAAAAAAAAAATATGATTTTAAGAAGGTAACTATATAATAACAAGTGAAATAGCAGCAAGGCTGCTTATACCTGCCTCTTAGAAATATTTTATTGTAATATTGTATATAGTTTAAAGCTAAAAGTCGAAGAAATTATGGAACATTCAAACTTGTGCAACAATGTATTACTTGTTGCCATGGTACTTATATTTCTATGTGAGATTACTTGTTGTTTATAGGTTGTTGCATTACTTGTCACTTCTTGTAACTATCACTGTTTATATTTCTATGTGTATATCAATTAATTAGTTATTAAGTAAGTCCTTGAAATTAAAGATCCAAATGAGTTTACTTGGCTTTGTGAATAGGAGAGCTTTTGTCACTACCAATAGCTGAGATAAGCAACATAGATGCCTAGTACTTGGCTCCTAAAAATAGTTTAATAAATATTACTTAAGAAATGGATATTGAATAACATTAACAATGTTGAATGCGTAGTAAATACTTAACAATATAGATATTAAAAATATAACAACAAAAAATCTGAATTCCAATGCACACAATTAAAACATTTATGCATACAAAATGTATCTTTTACCCTATGTAATTGAAAACCTGAATAATTACAATAAAATAGAAATACTTTTATAAATATTTTATTAAATAATTTTACTTATTATTATTATAAGTTAACTATATACAAATATTTATAATAAAATGTTGTGAATCAAAATATCAATAAAAACATAATTGTATTTATCAATTAAAACATTTATGCATTAAAAAATGTTATCTTTTGTAATATGTAATAAAAATATGAATAATTACAATTATTTTTTAAACAGAAATACTTTTATAATTTTAGTTATTTTTATTTTTATTATACTTACTTATACTTAATAAAAAAAATGAAATTATGGTGAAAGAAATATAATATAAAGCAAATTAAAAAGGGTATACGTCAAATCAGCTACATAATAATTATTTGTTTTAAAACGCTGATCAGGGATCTTCACACCAGGTGGCAGACTGCATGGACAACGGGAAAAAAACACATATATATGAAATCACCTAAATTCATTTTCCAATATTAAAATACAACATATTTTTTTTTAAGTAGATAATACGATAGTTGGTAATTTCTCAAACAATGTTGCATATTAAATTAATAAAAAGACATTTTAATATGAAAAAGTTGGTAAGTTCTCAAACAATGATGCATATTAAATTAATAAAAAGACATTTTCATATGAGGAAAAATGTATATTTAGGAAAAAGTTAAATTAATATTTAATTTGTTTTCATGGTTTTTAAAAAATATATATATTTTATAAATATTAAAAAAATATTTTATATCGGTTTTTAAATTTATCAAAATATTATTACTTTTTAAAATAAATAAAATATTATAAAATCAATAAACAATTTTAAAAACTTAAAAAAACATAATCAAAATTAAACAAATTAATATATGCTTATTATATATTTTGGGTACAAACCTACCTAACAAAAAGTTAGTTGATATATCAACTGTTCTTTCATATATATATTATTTAATTTACAATGCACATAATGAATATGTAATAGTTATACAGAATTAAAAACATGATATATATATATAATTTGAAATTACAATGCACATAGTGAATATGTAATAGTTATAAAGAGTTAAAAACAAAATAAAATTTACCAACGAAAACTCTGCCATAGTCAAGCTCCTCGCCCGAATTGATTGTCCGATCAGTGATGTACCATTTGTGAATGAATAAGCGATTTGCCAAATTTGTTTTAAACCTGTGCGAGATTTAATTAATGTAATGTGGTTTGGACTAGTTAATTGATTCATCTTACATTTTAATGTTTTCTTTCCTTATCATTTCTCGCCGCAGGTATAATAAGACATGCATTCAATGAACCAACTGTAGTTGTTTTAAAAATAAAACAAATACATGTTTTAACAAGATTAGCCTGCAGATCCAGTTAAAGAAAGATGAAACAAAACAGTCAGCGGATCCACTAAAATAAAGATGAATTTGCAAGATTTTACACAAACAGATGAGAAAAACTAAAACTGGTGATACTAATAGGCCTTTGCAAGGCAGGCGTATCAGTCCATCCAAGACCAAATGGGCTACGCAAGTTGTAAATCAGCGAATAGAAGATAAGAGAGGTTCTGCTTACATTGTAAGATCTGTGACTGAGGATTGATTATATACAAGACAACCCCCCCTGCCCTAAATCCTTCCCTCAACTTCTCAATTTCTATTACAACTACTGTACTAATTGGCAGCATTACATATAATCTTTACATAGAGCTTCTAATAACATAATTATATGAAGACTGAGCGACTATGCGACGACTAGAACATAGGATATTGATCCAAGATTAATCCACGGAATATGAGAACTACTAGTAAACCTGTAATCAACATATAAGCTGTTACTGTAATTAGAATCTGAAGATGATCTAAAAGTGACAGAGGAATTAGCTGCTCCCCTTATATGCGAAACAGTTCTCCTGAAAAGCAAGTGGATACCACGAGCTAAAGCAGAGAGATGCAGAAGCATGAATGGTATGTTCCTACCTGAGGGAATGTATAACGCCGAGGAGTAGAGGAGCTCTAACACTCCCAACATACTGCAAATAATAGAATATGATCAGAGCAGCACTTATAAGTAATTACTAAGCCAGAGGTGGTCCAAGCTTAACTGTGGAGATGGGAAGAGAAGAAGAATCTTAAGCCGCCAGATGGAATTCTAAGTAAGATGTTCAGTGTGATGAAGCTCTGTTTCATGGCTCTGTCCATGGTCTCTGTGCTCATGTTCGTGAAGCCTGTATTTTCTTGTTCCCATCATTTCGTTTTTTCTGTTTTTCCCCAAATTCGTGGGAAGTTCTCGGCATGGCTGATGCCTGCAGTTCTGTATCTGTTTACAAACTGTATCATTCTCGCCATACTTGCCAATTCAATATTTCAACACAGATTCAACATAAGGGGCTCGTCACACGATGAGCATAACCCATCGGCTGCCGAACAAAAGCTACAGGAGCCGATTTATGTGGAAGAATTGACAGAAAGATCCGGCACAACGGGATTGGAAGAGCATTTTTTTAATTTTCTTATTATGACGTCATGTTGCCACATGTCAACCCAAATCCAGATACCAAATCCCAAGGCTGACATCATCTCCTATCCACCAATCAGCTCTTTACAAAAATTGCTTTTTAACAAAATTAAAAAAAATATTTTACAAACCCCTAAGTCACACTTTGCAAAACAGGTTTTGATTCTTTAAAACTACCTCAAAAAACACCAGCTAATAGCAAAGTCAACCAAAATCAAAAGGTGATCGATTACAATATACCTGCCTGAGGCAGGTATAAAAATAAGATAATAGAATTTATATTGAATAGGTGATATTATATTTAAAGGATCACCAAATTATGTTGTTTTCATATTTTGTATTTTAAGAAATACTCGTAATTATTAAAAATAGATATGATTAAAAAATATTTATTAAAATACATACTAATACAAAACAAGTCCATAAAACTATTAGAAAGAAGTTTAATACCATATTTATAATCAATATATTCAACACAATAATACAACTCCAGAAACAATAAACAATTAAAAGAGATAATTACCATATGTCTAAAATATTTTAATTATAAGATATAATATAATTGAACAAATCATGTGAAAGAACTGATACTAAAGGCCATGAACATGTAGTTAGGATTGGTGCATATTGCCTCATCCAACACACTACTAGGAGAGTCCACATATTTTATTCATAAAAGCATCTCTGATTCATGATAGATATGACATGTAAACCATGAGATGGTGTGACACTCAAGATGACATGTCAACCGTGAGATGTTATTTTTTATTCTAAAATATAAATGTATACGTAAAAACTAATTACACCGAAGGTGTTATTTAAGGGGCATGTTTCTCTATAGGTTTCCCTATCTGTTGATGGCCTGTGAGAAACCACCCGGTGTCTACAGACTGTGATGTGATTGACAATAATCTATGTTCCATATATGCACTTGTATAATGACAAGCTGGAAGAGACCAAATATAGAAAGAATTTCCAGCAGCTTATTGACGCTGTAGGATATTGCCACAGCAGGGGTGTTTACCACAGATATTTGAAGATAGAGCAATGAAAGTTGTGCTATCATTGAAGTATGCTTACCACAGAGATTTGAAGGTATAGCAGCTTTTCAATGAAGTATGAAGATTCTTTGTTCTATCCATTTTATTTGGAATAAGATTAAAAATTCGAAGATTTCCATTTTCGACAACGTTTTGGTTCAAATCCTGGGTGATTTTCTAAATTAGAATTCAGTTAGGATTTGAAGAATTCCTTTAAATATTAAAATTCCTGTCGGATTCCTTCAAGCCAGTCCAAAAAAGTTGAAATTGTTGAACCTTTAAGCTACGCATTTTATATTGTCCCAACATTAATTATGCCATTAGGTGTTTTCTCTTAGAAGTTGAGTTTGAGACGATTGTAGCATCGTCATCCATTTATGCAATAAAATTATGCCGCGTGTAAAAACAAACAATGTTCACCTTCGTCATTGTTGTAGCGAATCATCTTTCATCACATGTTTTTATTGTCTTCCAATCAAAGTGTGCCATGATTGAAGAAATTTTCGTTATGGTTGTGGTGCGTGTATAGGAGGTTCGGGTGTTCAGTACATTCCATTTACTTTACTTGAACTCTGGGAAGCTTCCTTTGTGTGAATAATACTTCCTTCCATACAATGAATCTAATGAGCCGTCGTAGCTACAGGCCATTTCTATGGAATACTGAGCAAAACACGCTCTAAGAACTATTTGTATTAGGTGTAGACACGGCTTGAGGAAATTGGGAAGATGGTAGATGAAATGATCCCAAATGCAAGCCAGAGAATGATCCTATTGATTGAATACTGATGCCTCCCTATTGAGGAGTATAGTAGCGAGCACTGGCCAGAGATCACGAGCATCATATTTCAGCTGGTGGAGGGCTTCTGCATAGTCTTGATTCACTGTCCAGCATTGAATCTTTGGTGAACATTAAGCTAGGTAGAAAAGCATTGCTATTACTGTCCCCATTGGTAGTTTCATTCATATGTTGAGGCAAGAAGTATGAGATTGGGGACGTGCTAATGTAGGCTGCAATATACCACATTTTTCCCTTTCTAGGTTGTGGTGTTTCTCCTTCTATTTCGTTCTCTCCCGAGCCCTCTCTCTTGCCTTTGCTCTAAACCGTTCCTAAGGAACAAAATTAGCTATTTATCTTGTTATATAGTTCAAAGCCACTGATCTCAGTGCCAATGATCTATAAAATGCCACCTGTAAGAAATCCTGATTCCGAAAATTTCTTTAGTACAGTCGGTTTCCAGTTTTCATCTTCAGTAGCCAATGGTTTCATATTTGATAGTTTCTTCAGAAGGTCCTGGTTCCAGTCCTGCAGAGGTAGAAGCACTGGTTCAAAATAAAAGTAATGTCCGGAGGTGCCATAATCTCGGATTTTATTCACCGATCTCAGCCTGTAAATGCCAATGCCAGGGGTTTCGTCTGCTAAGTTCATCAATGGCGAAGCTGTGTCAAAATCCTTAAATAAATTCGGCAACGTTGACGATGGATACAAGTAGAAGAATATGCCCAAAAATAATTTGGTCGAATCGAAAGAGGATTTTTCTTTAGGTGAGCTCGATCTCGCAGGATTTAAAAAGTCTTTGTTGCTTACTAGGGTTGATTTTTTGTTATGTTGACTTTGGTTAGGGTTTGACAAAAAATCTTGTCATGCTACATACAGGCTCGAACGTAATGAATTGTCTAATTCTTGGAGTTATTGTTGTCCATTGATATGGGAATTACTTTCCTTGGAGAAAACTATCATTCTCTTGGCTTAGGCTTGGAGGTAGCGAGTAACTTTCCCAAGCTGACCATTGACTGTTTTATTTTTCCCCAACTACTGGCAAAAATTTTCTTTCCACAAGCTTTTCTCCTTTCTGTTGGTGTGGGATTTCTACAGGTTTTTCAGTTTTTATTAGTATGTTTTGTGGAATTTTATTAGACACTAATTTTATTTCCCAGAGACTCTACTCTCCTTCCTTCCTTGCTTTCTACAACAACAGTTTACATCTTCATTGTCCTCTTGCTGTGACCTTTTTTCCGCTTTTTCTATTTTTAAATTGTTTGAAATATTGGCTAGAAGCTGTTGGACCATGCGATTCTTGTTTTAAAATTTTGATTTTTCTTCGTGGGTTTGTCTTTGTGGGCATGCATTTTCGATCGTCCCCTTCAGTTTTTATTTCGTTGGTCATGTTCCACAACTTCCATTCATAAGCGTTTTGGTATGCTATAGTATGTGGAGGAAGCAACATCCTTTTCCTGTTTTGACCTTCTTTGCAGATCTGAAGTTGGGTTTTCTATTACATAGTACTGACAACAGAATCCATTGCTAGATACCATCTGTTGATGTGGTTTTCAAGCTGTAGAAAACCTGTAGGTCATTGAAGAATACCATCAATATAAAACAGTAGAAGTTTACAAGGTTGGAGGTTTGGGCAGTGAATTTTGATCAAAAGGTGCTTGGATTGAAGCTGGAGGGTCGTTTTCAATGAAGAAAGGGAAATTGGATTCTAATGGAGGAGTGCAGTTGAAATTAACACATATCATACTGTTGTTTGCAGGTCTGTATTTACTATTTGTATCCTTATAATTCTTCCATCTTTTTGGAGCCCGTCCAATCTTCAATTTAGATGAGAGGACAAAGAGTTTGGTTGGCTTAATCAGAGAGATTTTGGGAGAGGAGGAGGACCAAAACAAGCCTTTATTTGGGTCATTATTTTAAAAGGACTATATGACAACCATAGTAAGAATGCTCTGCAGATACCTCACATAGAATCATTCAGATTATCGACATGAACTGTTTCAATCAATAAGCTTGTTAAGGCTGAATATGGGTGAATATCTGCAACCATTATAGAGAGAATGAATGAAACAAAAGAGTTGTCTGAGTTGCAAAGGATGGTGAAGTATGCTTGGGTCATTGGCTTGAAAGCATGGAAATTAGTAGAAGAAGTTACTGTTTTGCAGGGAAACCAAAGAATTGGGGTTCATCTGGGAGAAGGAGCAGTGGATCCTTGCCCTCGATCAATATCCTTATCTAGCCAGGAAATGGAGAAGTATGGGCACATCATGCTTCTTCCCTGTGGGTTGACATTGGGTTCTTCCATGACATTGATAGGGAATCCTCGGAAGGCTCACATTGATTACTCGTCTAAAATCTCTAGACTCAAAGATGATGAGCCTTCTACATTTGTATCTCAGTTCATGCTTGAGCTGCAAGGTCTCAAGGCAGTTGATGGCGAGGAACCACCCAAAGTCTACACGTCAATCGAAGGCTGAAAGGTGACTGTAGTGGTGGGCCTGTAATAGAGCAGAATACATGCTACAGGATGCAATGGGGCAAAGATAAAAGGTGTGAAGGGTGGCAATCAAAGGATGACGATGATATGGGTAATCATTTTTCACCTTAAGTAACACGTTCTCTAAGATGCTAGGCAATATATTTACAGTTAAATTTGTAGCATGGTTGACACGGAATAAAATCTACTATATGAGATGATTGGGTATAAACCATGTTCTTGGATCTGTCAATTTTTTTATTGCATCTCTATATTAGACTATAGTGCATGTCCTCTCTAATGCTTATTACACTATCTTTCTGCACAGTTTTCATTTAGGTTGTAATAATTCTGCACCTTGATTTGGCTTGGAACCATCCCTAAAAAGGTTGGGAATAGAGTTGTATTTTGTTGTGGATCATCTAATACAGGTTTGTCAGGTTCAAGTTCAAATATCCAGTCCATAGAGAGGTGAAAGGTAATCTTATGGGTTTGCATAGAATTTCAAGCAGGGCAAGTTTTAGTAAGGTAGCCTGAACTTTCTAGGACTAAGATTCTCTAGAGTATCGCATCCTGTCTGTTTCCCTCACCATTGGAAAGGATTGGAGACATATGGATGAATAGGTAGGAAAGGACACCACAAGATTAACCGACGTTCCCTCTTGTGGAAAAGGTAATGCAGGAAAATTATTAATGGCAAAGACAGATTGCTTCACATGGATGAATTTGGTTCAAATCAGATTTAGCAATACATTTTTCACTGTTTCATATAGGATAGAGATTGTTAGGAAAGACTCTATTGAAATTGGTTCCAAAGTGGATATGTTGGTTGTCCTTTCCTGTGTAGGGAGGGGTAATCCATATATTCATGCATTAGCTCCATGCTCGTTGTGGTTGTTCAAAAAAACATTGCCTTCGTAGCATTACACTTCCTAGATTGGGAAGAAGAGTAATGTTATAAAATGGATTTTTGTGAGTGGGTCTATTGGTAATAAACTACTCTTGTTTCCTATTGTCGAGGCCTTGTAGATGGAGAAGAATGAGAAAGGGATGATGATGAGGACAAGGGATTTGACACATAGCTGCATATCGCATATACTCAGCTTAATCACACCCATAGATCTTTGCAGGCCCAACGCTGTCAACCAGACATTCACCTTGACCAACAATTCTGACTCCATTTGGGAGAAGATGCTTCCAATTCAGTATTCCCATCTTCTTGCAAAGCTCAATTCGCCTTTGGAATTCTATTCATGAAATAATTGTGTTTCACTCTATGTTATTCCAATTGGATTAGAATTCTCTTCCAAGAAAGAATTGTATTCCATTCTCTCTCATCCCAATTGGATCGACGACAGGACCAAGGTATGCTTGTATTTATAGATACTATATTTATTTGTCTGAATCTCTTTCAATTCCAATTACCAAAGGGTGGGAACTTAGAGATGCTCTCAGTAAGTGTTTTTGTCCAATTAACCCAGCTTTGGTGGAAAAGGATTCCAAATGTGGTCATTTGGCCTGTATTACTATAATATAGTGCTTTAGATACAACCTTAGATCAAATAGTGTAATGTGATGAATATACCAAATTACCCCCCACAATAAAGGAAGAAAGTTCGTCATTTGTCAACAAGCAATTTCAGAACAAGGGTTGCAATATGGAATCTATTACTTATAAAAAAGATATTCAAAGTAAACATCTTGAAAAACTAATGAAAAATCAATGAGATGGTTTTTAAGCTTGACCCTTCATACAAAATAATAATTTATGTTAATATTTTTTTTCACATAAGATGATTGTTTTTATATATTTATTTACTTGAGCAGTGCTCAGATAGACCAACAAACATGGCTTGTTGGAGTGCAAAATTATCCACTAATTTTTTACATCTTTATGGTTTTAAATTTGGGGCAAAAGAAGAGAAAAATAATTTAGTTAAAATAACTTGAAAAACTTTTTAAATCACTTTCAAAACTGTCGTAGATCTATCTTATCTCTGTATTTTTTAAACACCAAGAGATTAAAGAAAATAGGTTAACTGGTTAAAATATGAGAACAAATGATTTTTACATCTTTAGGGTTTTGAATTAGGGGTAGAAGAAAGAGAAATACCATTTAGTTAAAATAACTTTAAAAAGTAATTAAAGCACTATCAAAACTGCCATAGATCTATCTTTATCTTTGTATTTCTTAAACAACAAGAGGTTCATTGGTTAAAAGATGAGACATGATGAATGTATCCAAATTTACACTGTACAGTTTAGCTGGGGGATTTATCAAGTAACAAGAGCTTAAGAAAAAGAGGTGCAATGTTTGAAGACGGAGTTGGCTAATATCTAGACCATTTGCAACTTTTTAGGAAAGTTTGCCCGGAAGCTGGAAACAAGATCTGTTGTTGAAAATGAGATTTTCAATATTAAAAGTACAATTTTTATTGCATAAATGGATCCGGGACTCTCGATTACCCCCAAGGAACCCATATTATGCAATTCCAATAACTGAAAACTACCTTTTGAACAATTTCCACTGGATTTTGGCCAGAAAACTCACCAAATTTTGGGTGCATGTCTAGAGTTTAGCTTAATCCTTTAAAGATGGGACATGAAGATGAATGTTTCCCAATTAACATTTTACATATCTATCTTTATTTTTGTCTTTTTTGAACAAGAAGAGATTAAGGAAAATATGTTTACTGGTTAAAAAATGAGACATGATTAATGTATCCAAATTTACACTGTACAGTTTAGGTGAGGGATTTATCAAGTAACAATAGCTTAAGAAAAGGAGGTGCACTGTTTAAAGATGGGACATGAAGATGAATGTTTCCTAATTTAACATTTTACAGTCCAAATGGGACATCAAGATGAATATATCCTAATTTAGTCTAGGTTGGGATTTATCAAGCAACACGAGATTTTAAAAAGGTGGGGAAATGCTTAAAAGATGGGACATAAAGATGAATGCATCCTAAATTTCATTTTACAGTCTAGCTGCTCTACTCTCTAGGTGGGAGTGATATGCAGTCCAGATGGAAACTGTGTATCCATCCATAACACTAGAAATCAAATTGAAGTCTGTAATTACAGCTAGATTAGTGACTTGTACTCTACATCCTAGTAATGGGAGATGGTGTGTCAGGTGTCTCATCTTTTTGTAAAGCTTACAAATAAAAATAAAATCTTAAGATTTAACTTTTAACTTACGGGACCTCATTTTTTTTAGATTTCTTTGCAGCTAATCATTAGATTGAACTTCGTCGATAAAACCTTACTGGTCTTAATATTTTGTTGGCCAAAGATATGCATCTTGGAAACCTTGTTATAGAGTTTGTAACAGTGTTGTTCATGGATGTCAGTGCACCAAAAACATTATCTTTATATATAAACAAACTACCAAATTATCAGCTAATCAATGTAGGTTGAAAGTAAAACGTTTTACTTCAAGAGAAGGATACAACTATACTCTCAAGTGAGGTGCAACTAGATCTCAACTTCCACTAAACTGGGTCTGGGTTCAGAGTTCTTAGTTTAGTCAGAAATTCAGTTTGTATTCATTTACGATGTTACATGGGTTCAACAACATGGTTTGATGTATTTGATTAGGCAAATAGTAGCCTCAGTCACCCAGTGTTCGTGACTTAACTTGCTCCTTTATTTTTTGGTCGGCTACTTTAGTTCCCATTAAGAATATTTTTCTCATATTAATTGAATGTTTATATTTCTCAAGTTAATGACATGAATGTGTTTCAATTTCAGAAGTTTTGGATAGAGCGAGCCACACATAAGTTGTGCTATATGTTGTCTGCAAGAAATTTGGATACAACTTGGGGAGATGATAATCGGTATTGGAATTGGATTTCTCAGGATGAATCCAGGTAACACTCTATTCATTTAGTATTTTGTTACTTCTAACAAGATGAAAATATGTACATAAAATCTAATATCGCGGTTTTGACTTTTGTCTACAATTTCAGTATGTTAGCTCGAAGTGAGAGGATAGTTTGACTACAATATTTTGTCTCCTGGTGAGGCATACAACATTTCATTCAGGCTCAAATTCCATGATTCAACCCATGGAAATATTCAGAACTTTGGTCATAGAGCCATTATTCCTCCCTTGCCTCGAGCATATGGATGGAAATGTAAGACGGTCAAATTATCAGTTACAACTCCCTGTGGTGATCATCGGACATGCTTGGTATTTGAGTGACATGGATAAACCTGTTGAAACTAAAGTGTACTAGAGGAGGGGTGGATGGAGTTTGATGCAGGAAGACTTGGCATGGAAGAAAATGGGGATAATCTAGGAAAAGTAGAGTTCTGTAGGGGAGAATGGGAAATTGGAAACTGGAAAGGTAAACTACTTTTAGAAGGGGTTAATATCCTACACATTTCTTTTGTCAAAGAAAGAACTGAATGATATAATTTGATTATATTCATCATTGAATTACTTTAGTAATATGTAATGTGTATGGAATCTATTTCCACTATTTTCAACTTTATTGTATCTTGTATCTCTATTCTATTTTATTAGTGGAGTAAATTCAATGTAGAGAAATGAAAGTTTTTCTCGTTCAATTGGCCTTTTTTGGGTACTGTAGTTCTATCCCCTACTTTACAGAAATCTATTTAGCTATCGGAATAACAAAACCATTAAATTTTTTTTACCAAGATACCCCACTAGCCAGAAGACCCCACTTGGTTTTGTTTTTCAAGGATAAATATTCTTGTTGAACAGGGCAAGCGACTTTTTTACTTCAATTTTAGTTGGTACTTTGTGTGGTTTTCCCTTTGACAATCATGGCTATTGTTGATCTCGAAGATTTGTGCCAATCCGTCTTCTAGAGAGTTTGAAATGGGGAAGATCAGAAATCTCCAAACATTAGATGTTAGTCGATGTTGTGAGCTACGAATGTTGTCGGGTTTGGAACATTTGACTTCTTTGGAGACATTGAATGCTAGAGGATGCAAGAATTTACAGAGCATACCGGGGTTGGTACAGCCTAGAAATCTCCAAACATTTGATGTCAGTCGATGCCATGAGAGACAAAACGCTGCCAGGTTTGGAACATTTGACATTTTTTGATATGTTAGATGTTAGGGGATGCAAGAAGCTTCAGAGCATACTGGCATACAAGCAATTGGTATGTTATAGCTCACGACATCAACAACAGCAACATCATTTTGGGCAGGAATATTTGAGCAAGGCAGCGACAACGACTACAACAAGTTGTAGATGGCAAAATAGAGATGGATTTGAGTTACTCCTTGCTTTCAGGTAGAGGGGAAAGTAGGGTGCCATATGACATTGCAAATCAAGAGTGATTAGTAGATGGAAAGTGCGTTGGAATGAAAACTAGGGAAACGAGCTGAAGGAAGTTTGGGAATTTCAGCCAAGGTACTTCACATACATTCAATTGTTTGTTTGGTGCTTGGGTTTGACACTTATTTCATAATTTTTTCATAGGAGGTTGTTTGAACTTTAAAGAGTTACATGTTTTTGTTCTTTTTCACCATGACCAAACTCTTCTTTTGTATTGGGAAGTTGTTTCTGTCTAAATTTGCATTCAATTTATTTAGGCAGGCAATGCATTCACAGTGAAGTGACACTATAGTAAATATTTTCTATCGATAAGCTTTATCAATTCCGGTGATTAGATGCATAACAATCTACCTTGTTCAGATATACCAATTGCAGTAATTGCCAAAGAAGCATTAGAAGGACACATTCTCTATATGATGGTAGTGCAAGCTCCACCTTTCTTATTCACGCTGCATGGACCTATCACCTCAATGTTAAGGCAACAATCTTACCATGATTTTTTTAAGGCATGCTAAGACTATACACTTCCAAAAGAAGACATTGTACAAAATCAACTCTCAGTTCTTGGAGTTGGTGGATAGCCTCCATTTACAACATATATGTATCCAGGAAATCATTTTGTATCTGCTATACATCACCATGGCTGAACTTGAGTTGGTGGATAGCCTCCATTTGCACCATATATGTATCCAGGAAATCATTTTGTATCTGCTATACATCACCACAACCAGCTGGTGTTACTAAACCTGTATCACAAACAACAGGATCACTGTTTCAAGGAACTATACAAAATTAAATGTACATTAACTCTCTTGCTCAACATGCTACACCTTTAGGGACAACTTGGCAAGCTCACTTGTCAGTTCCACCTTATTCTTCTGCTGCATATCTCCTTGGTGGTCCTCCCATGTAGAATCCAGGACCTTATACAAGCCCTATGAGTTTAGGCATGCCACCACTTGCCAGTAAGAGTACTCATGGTAGCTTAACTTTTTCATAAGTAGCACAGTTGGGTTGAAGGAGGGAATGGGGAAAACAAGAATTTTGGTGTCCTTCAACTACTATTTGTACATCAAGAACGAAGTCAAGATAGGTTAAACACTGAAAATATGTTCCATGTACTTTATTTGACTTTGGGATTCCATGTTTGTGCATGAAATTTATGATGTGTTCATTTTTTTTAGCCTTCAAACAAATAGGAAAGGTGCTTTCTATAGCTTGGGTGGGGCAGGGTGATCTATCGATTCTTTCTTTCATGTGTTAGTGTATAATGGTGTATTGTATTGAAAATATTTGTGGGTAATGTTGCATTGGTTGCTTTGAATATGGAATCAACTCTTTGTTTGTGAGTAATGGTGCATTGGCTTCCTTGAATATGTATTATGGATACTAGCATAGCTCATCAAATCTTTTGTGTTATGGTGCATTCAATATGGCCATTGGATTGGTGTAAAATCTCTTTCACTGTATTTTAAGTTTAGTAGTGGTAACACAAACATTCACTAAGTTATACTACTTGACTAACAAAACAAAGGTCTTTCTGCTAAGTGCATTATTTCCATACCTAATAATACATATATATGTGCTATATGGCTCATTTATGTATGCTATTGAAGTAAATTCTAGATGCAAACCAATGCAGAGTCTAAATTTTTTTGTATATTTTAATTTCATCTTGGTTTTTGAGATTCTACCAGCCTTAGTCAATGGTATAGTGAATCTTGGTCAATGATATAGTGATGGTATAGTTGTTTCATACTTGTCTCTTATAGAAAGGGGGCGACAATAAGTGTTTTATAAAGTGAATTGCATAATGTTATAGTGTTTTAAGAATGATTTTGGATCATAGGGACTTTTTCCCATATTCAGCGTAGGAAATCACACTTGTGGCTAAACTATATCTGCATGCTGCTGTGGATTTTTTTATTAGAGCAAATTCAAATTTATGAATTCCAATTTCGAATTTACTATTTTAGCATGTGTATTTTTAATATTGCACATTTCTAGACCATATGGAATTGGTAAAAATATTCTTAAAGTGAAGAATAGCACTTCAAACCTTAAACCGGTGATGTATCTTAGCATTTTCCAATTCCATATTGCTCTTAGGCTAGGTCAGTTGTCAAATGTGGATTTGGATTGGGTTTTTCTGTCAAAACATGCAGACTTAGCAAACAAGGCATAGAAGGTGTTTGTTTTTCTACAATTGAAGGTTGGGCACTAGATTCGATACTTTTGACCAGATTTGAATGAAGGTACTTTAGATTCAGACATGTTTGTAATGGTGTAGTTTTGTTTGATATCTAAGACTTTGAAAAGTGTGGTCAAAATACAGTCTGAAGGAAGCTTTACATTTTCTTCTTCTATTCATCTTCAAACCTTAAAGTTTAAACAAAAGATAAATGTTGTTGAATATATTCGCATTGTATTTGAGCACTTGCAGGAAATTATGTAGCTGGATACAATGCTAAGGGCTTGCCTCAACATGTACAACATATTTAATTAAATGTGTTGCATAATTTCTTCATTCATAATTTCCACATTATACAGAGGGTTAGAAGGGCAGTTGATAAGTAGGTTGAATTGATTAACATGATGATAGTAACTAGCATTGTTCTTGTTTACACTGTCAACAAGTAATTTTTTTGGTAAATGATATTAGTGAGCAAGTCTTGGTTTCAATGCAAAGAGAACTAAATTCAGTAGAAGATTTGTATCCCTCAGTACCTATATCTCAAATCATTGTAGAAAGAGCTGAAACAATAAAATCAGCCACACAGTTTCCAGGGGAAACAAAAGTATCTAGTCTAAGCTCCTGCAAAATCAGGATTAGCAATGATGATAGTCAATTTATTCATGGGGCAGCTTTGAGTTCTTTGTCCGAATTGAGCCAAATTTCACCAAGTATGAAAAAACTGGTAAAGTTGATTTTCAACAATTGAAGCAACTAATAGCGTGGAGACATTCCATTGAAGGAATCTGTTGTCCACACTAAAGTTGAAGTTTTGGTAGGTGGATCAATTGAGCTAATTGTGAGTTTGGGACTATACTAGATATTGTAACAATTACAATTGTTGATTGCGTCTTGGTTAAATTCTTAACCCATTTATTTGAGTGCATAGTTTATAATTCTTATGGAGGTGCACTACTCCTCTAGAGGTTTCCTGTTTTGTATTTGTAATGGAATTGCTCCCATGAAAGTGAAAAAGGGTTGCAATGGTACATTCAGTTTGTTCTTTATTTGCGTCACCGTTGAGGTTATTCTAATTTCTTTGGTTGTAGATTTTATGGTATATTATCTATATGCATCTAGAGGTTTCCTGTTTTGTATTTGTAATGGAATTGCTCCCATGAAAGTGAAAAAAGGCTGCAATGGTACATTCAATTTGTTCTTTATTTGCATCACCATTGAGGTTATTCTCATTTCTTTGGTTGTAGATTTTATGGTATATTATCTATACGCTATATGAAGTCCATTTAATAGAAATGTTAGAGGTGTAGACTAAAAGAAGTTGCATTTCTATGATGACATTGTAATCTCTTATCATCTTTCAACATTTTTTGGACATCCATTTGCTCTATAGAAAGTTGGGCTGATTGTGAGTTTGGGACTACACTAAATACTGTAACAATTGTAATTGTTGGGCTCATTGTGAGTTTGGGACTATACTAAATACTGTAACAATTGCAATTGTTGATTGTGTCTTGGTTAAATTCTTAACCCACTTATTTGAGTGCATAGTTTATAATTCTTATTGAGGTGCACTACTCGTCTCGAGGTTTCCTGTTTTGTATTTGTAATGGAATTGCTCTCATGAAAGTGAAAAAGGATGCAATGGTAATTTCTACATTCAATTTTGTTCTTTATTTGCGTCATCGTTAGGTTATTGTCATTTCTATACGCTATACGCTATATGAATTTCATTTAATAGATATGTGAAGTCCATTTAATAGATATGTTAGAGCAGTAGACTAAAACAAGTTGCCTTCTATGATGGAATTGTAGATCTCTTACCACATTTCAACATTTTTTGGACATCCATCTTCTCTATAGAATTATGGGATATAGCCCATTTAATAGATATGTTAGAGTAGTAGATTAAAAGAAGTTTCCTTAATAGATATGTTAGAGAAATAGATTAAAAGAAGTTTCCTTATATGATGGCATTGCAGATCTCTGTTTCATTTTGGATTTTAAGATTTTTATTTGTGAGGCATGAATTAAACCAGAATACTGTGCAGAAAGAGCATGATTGAATGGTTTAATAAATTGGATACACATGATGCATATACCTTTACGAGTATGAATATGGAAAAATATCATTTTAAAATATGCAATATGGTTCAACAACTTTCTTCATTTTGGATTTTAAGCTTTGTATTTGTGAGGCATGAATTAAAAGTTAGGGACACTATTTGTGAGGCATGAATGAAGGAGGGACACTATTAAAAGTTAGTTGTCCCTTAAAATTATATTACATTTTTCTCTTATATGGGTGTTATTCCTTTTTAGGTGTACCTATCACTTTATTTTTGTAGTATTTTGGTGACCAAGTGGTGTTGTTGTGTATTGGGTCACTATCTACATGGTATTTAGACTTGAAATATTGTTGTGTATCGGGTCACTATCTACATGGTATTTAGACTTGCAATTTTGTTGCATATTGGGTTAGTTAGTATGTTCATCGTATTTAGACTTGAAATTTTGTGATTCTTCTATTTTAAAGAACTAATTTACCAGTACAATTTTGTACCCTACTTTGTAGTATTAGTAGAAAAAAGTGTTTAACTACGAGAAAATGTTATATTATTTAAAAACCAACACTAGAATAAAATAATAATATTTTTACATTTTATCTCTAAGTATGTTAGAACTTAGTATTAGTAGTATACAAGTAGTTGTGATGATTCACTAATTAACTAGGATTTTATTTAGAACATGTTCTACTTTAAGTGTACATGACAAATATGAAGTGAGTACATAGTCATCTTGGAAATTTTAATAAGTCAAATATCAATCAATTTGCTAAGTTTTTATGATATGTGAATTGGAAATATTCTACTATTTTTAAATTTATTGATAGAAATATTTGTGTGCCCTCCTTTCAGGATCATTCTATGATGAACTTGAAGGGTCTTTTAATAAACAATGACTTAGTAACAATGGAACCATAATAAAAGTGGTAAATGAAAGAGTAATCCCTCTTAACTTGAGAGAAATGGTGGGCATAATTAAAAAAAAAATTAGGGGCAAAATTTAGCCCACAAGCTATTTTTTAACCCTTTAAAAAAAATGGAAAATGTATGTATGAAACGCACAAGCATCTTCCCTTTGACTACAAGAGCATTCGAGGCTTTTTGTTGTGGTTATTTTTCTCCCAAAAGACAAAGAAAGAGTAGTGAGAAAACTTTGAATCCAAATGGTTGTTGCATGAAATCTATGTATAGGATAGTCCAAGATGACCTAAAGGGTTCACTAAATACTTGTAGGTCATTATGCAATGTCATTATTCTAGGTCACTAAAATACAAGTTTGGATTCTATTAAAGATGATATAATAGTGGCATTCAAGCAGGTGTTAAGACTAAGCTTATATGGATAGAATTGGCTCGTCATTATGTCTAATAGTGGAACTCTTCCTCATGGAATCTTGAACTTAAATATTATTGGACATAATGAATTGTCTTCCTCATGGTAATAGATAAATCCTCTTAAGTAAATAAAAAGGAGATTACTTAATGTGAGGCATGATATGGTAAGGTTTAGTTCTTTCTCACCGTTGAACTTGAAATAAAACCTATGCTATGATGATTTTTGTGGTTGAGTAGGATTACAATGTTACTAAAGCGGAGGAAAACAATTTTGGAGACAGGTCGTAAGAGTTTCCATCTTAGGAGGTGAGGAAAATCCCAAAGAGGATAGAAATAATGATAAGGAACATAAAAACACTTTTAATGGTGAAGAAGTACATACAAATGTTCAAGATCGAGGAAAAGAAACTATACATTGAGATGTCAAAGATAATTCTCTTATTGGTAAATTTTGGTTTACCCTACTTTGTTGATATGTTGTGTTGGTCTGTTGTAAGGTAAGGTCTAGTCAAACTTATAGGAGATTGGTTGTTATGATTCAAACCATTCACAACTTGAAGAAAGTCCAAGAAAAATTTCGAGGGTAAATCCTTTTTTTATTCAATTGTTTCTTTTCATTCTCGTGGAAAATAGGGAATCTTATTTCCATAATCCTTAAATTGTTGATCTTAAATTTTGAGGTTGCATTTGAAAACCAAGGATATATTTAATATTGGTCTCCATATCTAGTTGTTCGTAAATTTTTTCTTTTTTACCCAAATTAAGATAATAGTGTATATTTTGATTCAATTAGCTTCTTTTGGTACACATTCTACAACTATGAATCGAAAAAGTGGTCATGATGCTTGGGATTTTTATTTTATTAAGTTTTACTAGTTACTTACAATCTTCCCTTACGTAAATAGTATTTTAGTGAGTACTTTACAAGTATCTTTGGAAATTTATCCCCTACTTAGCCCCAATGTGTACTTCTTTTCTAAACAACTTATAATATTTTCCTTCAAACTTGTAGTCCTTTGTTATGGTTTGTATTGTTATAATCCTACAAGGAACATGATAAACTTAATTTCATTCATCAATGCTCAACAATCAGTATCCAACAGAGAGAAACATTCACATCCCTCCAAGAAAATAAATGACTTAAAAACATATTAAAATCCTAACATCATGATTTATCCAACTATGCTAGCATAGGATGTTTTGTATATAAGAACATTTCTCTCTAATTTGTAAATTCATGAGATTAAAGCATTTGGACAAGACCTTGGTAACAATATAAATGAAATTTGAAATCTAGAAAGACTTAGAACTCTCTTTCCCACAAGACTAAAGGAAGATTCTTTAGGTTTCTTATTTCTTATAAAATCCATGAGAGTGAGACTAAAAGAGAAAGTGAGCAAAAAAGAAGAAAGAAAAATACTAGTATTTATTCTGCTTTTGAGAGTGAAAGTGGAAGTGAACACGAATATGAAAGAAACATAAAAAGGACAAAGATCGATATTTCTTTTCATCCTGAGAGTGAAATTGAAAGTGATAGTGATGCAAGGAAAATTAAAAGGAAGAGAAGGTAGTAGAAGTCCTTTTCTTCAATGAAACACTTTAGTTGAGGCTATATTATTGAAGCTTGAGAATTGAAAGGAATGCTACAACTTCATATTTTTTCTATTGTAGTTATAAAAACGACGTGTTCCTAGTTTAGAACTATTAATAGTGCTTCAAAGGAATCAATGATTCTTTGGTTAATTATTATTTTGTGTTGAAGCATATCCATATAGACCATTCATTTTTCCACCTCTATTCAACAACTTAAATCAATATCTTATTCTTTTGATGAGTTCCAACTTACTCTTGGAGTGCAATTCCAATGAAATGGTTAGTTTGAAATTTGTATATTTAATGTTGGATTTCTAAGAATGGATTTTCTTTTTGTCGAATTTACTACATTATGCATTTGAATATATTTGAAGACTTCAAAAATTCACACTTGCTATACAATTCTAGGTAGCTCAAAATGAGTATACTCTGTATAATTTTGAAGTTTTAAGCATTTTTTGAAGTATATTATATAATGCTACAACTTACTATAAATTTAGAATCTTGAAGTTCCTCAATGTACATCACCAAGTCTACAACAATTCGATTTTAGTTCCTGTTTTGATCTTTTTTACCTATCGGCGTATTATTGCACCTTCTTGGGGCAATTTCTAGTTGTTAAAATTAACAATCAGCCCAAAAATATTCTACTGTATGCAAAGGGAAATGTGAAAATATCTGATTCGGCCTCAACGCATTTACAGAGCAAGTAAAGGTATTTCTCCAATTATGATGGCAGCATTGTGTTGAGAATGGTATCTGATTACAACATGTGTGATCCTGATCCTGGCCTTTCAGGCAGATCGGTTGCTTCATACGACTTGTGGAAGCCCCAGACTACCAAATGTTATGTTATGGATTTCTTCTTCAAGGTTTTTTATTATAAAAGCTCTAGATTAGAAAGCAACTCGAAACTATAATTTCCAAATTGTAGCTACAACATAGATTTGCCAAACTTATTATGTGCTTGTTTGAATACTTTGCCTATTTTTCAAAATATAAGAAAAGCAACAAACTTATTCTCTGCTTGTTTGAATACTTTGGCTATTTTTCAAAATATAAGAAAAACAACAGGTATAAGATTAAACGTTGGAAAGGTTGATTGAAAAGGGGAGGTAAACATGCCTACCAATATTTGTTTCATGATTTTATTCAGTTATATTTTTTATTGAACAATTTTCACAAATATTGGAATTGAAAAAAAAAAGATGTTAAATTCAAACTGTGAAACATAAAAAATATTGAAAATATTATATTAAAAAATATACATATCAAATGCCAGTGTACAGTTTATGTTTTACATTTTGTTATGAAAACATTTTAAAAAGAAATATGGTCATTTTTTTTATGGTTTTATTTTTTTTCAATTTTATGGTATTATTATTAAATCTTATTTTCTTAAGATGCTTACTTTTCTTAAGATAAGTATCCACTTTTTATTTAGTTATGTGGGTGTGCTATCATTTCATATTGCTAGAGGTATTAATATTGAAGATTTGTGTGAAAACGTTTTTGAATGACTTACAGTTTTTTCTATTTTATTTTATAATATATGTTTTTTTTCTTTTATAATAGTTTAAAATAAAATGAATGAATACATAATTAGGTGCATATTACAAAAAATATGTGGATTAATGCTACATGGTTAAAGGGTTGTGAATGTTACATGATTTATATGATTGTGAATGTTATATGACATTAATGCTGAAGGGTTGTATGACTAGAATTTGTGTTTTATCTAAGTTATGATACATGGTATACACATAATTGTACCTTTAGAATGTGTGGTTTTAGGTATTGTTAGGATTATGTTTGGATGTTCAAAATACTCACACAATTTGGTTCTTAAGTTCTAAGAGTAACTTAGTAGAAATGAATGCTAATATCTAGCATTAAATTTTCCTTTTTGCATGTTGCTACCTATATTAATTAATGAATATCATCCATCTCAATGTTAAATAACTCTTATGTCATGTCTTTTTCTAATATTGGTCTGTTTGTGGCATATAGACTATGCATTTGACAAATGCAATGAAATCGGAATCTCGCAGCAATGACCTTGATCTCACACAAAGAGGGCAATTTAGGGGAAGATAAGTTAAACTTTTAAACTATATTATGAGCACAGTCTTTTTAGCTTTTCCATACAAGTATACATCCATGCTAAAGTAAGATTATTCTGCATAGATAACTTGTTTTTTATAATTCCAAATCAAAATTATTTGAGCAAACATAGATTGTTTTTATTATTTTGTTAAATATGTGGGTTCTTACCTAATTGAAATTTTGTTTCAAGAAGAATACATGGGATTTATATTTTAATTTTTTCAAAACCTAATTGAAATTTTGTTTCAAGAAAAAGAGAAGGGATTTATATTTTGTGTTTTTCAAGGATAATAATTAATTAGAGTTAAAATCTTAAAGTATAATTGATGGTATTTGGATCTCCTTTATTTTATAAATGTATCTTAATAAGTGAAAAAGGATGAACATAACGAAGTTATGATGGGGATACTAGGGCTACTAATCAACCTTCTTCTTTTCAAGAAGAACATGAAAACCACCCTTCATGTGTGCAATTAAGCTGTGAATGAACTTTGGATTTCCCATAGCCAAATATTCAACTAGGAACCACAATCTGAACATAGAAACCACAGTTGCCACAACATATTTCATATGAATAAATGCCATTTCTTTTCCCAGGAAAACCCACATGCCCCCTTGGAATATTGTGAATTTGAAGGGACTCGAGGAATAAAATGCCCATCCTTGTTCAACCATCTTTCTGGTTTGAATTCAAGCCATTCGGTACCCCAAATGGTGTCCGTATGACCCATGGTGTATGGGTGGTAAGTCACTCGAGTGGCTTTGCGCACGATAGTTGCGTTAGGCAAAACGTCGTTGTGGAGAGCATGCTTGGAGTCCAAGAAGACCGATAGATAAAGTCTCATCAATTCACAGATTGATGTGTGTAGGTAATGAATGCTCTACATATATTTGTATGAAAATACCCAGTCTTTTCCGTCTTGTTTGGCTTTCTGTTTGACGGCCATGAGATGGTCAATTTATTTGTGTATTACTTCCAAGATGCATACAAAATGTTTACATGTACCATAAGCTAGATATTTGCATATGACAATTTTAATACGAAGTAAACATACAAACTTTAACAAAACGGATTTCTATTTACCTGTGAATAACGAGTTTCTATTTACCCATGATTCATCTTTCCAGAATATTTCTGTTGCGCTCCCCGACACCTATAGAGGCCTTAAATTATTCGTTAGAATTGAGGAAGGTAGAGAAGAGTCGGGATGTTTGTTCAAGCAAATCCATATGAGATTCAAGGACTTCATCATCATTATACTCTGTTCCAAGAGAGAAGCTTCAGTATCAACAAGTTGCAACCTCCTCATTTGAATACCGTCAAATGCATTGTCTTCACGATAATCAACAAGCACCATTCTATTTCCCCACACGCTAATTATGTATCCAATCATCAATACTTACAGAAGATTGATGGAATAAATCATTAATAATGACGATTTCTTACCAACACCAAAGTCGATGGGTGCAGAGCTCTCAACAACATCTCTTAGCCAACTTTCATAGTTTTTCATACATATTTGTATCGTTCCAATCGTCTACTTCCACAATTTCCATGGGACACTTGGAGGCCATGCATATCATATGAAACACAACTGTGTAGGTCCATTAGACACTCAGTTTGTACATCTGAAAACCCATACTTCGTGAGCCAAAAAGACATTCCATCATGATGGTTTTGGGATCGGTAAGGAGTGAAGGGCACCATGTCATTGCCTTAACGTGTAGTTAAGAGAAAAGGTAAAAATAAATGCAATGGAATTTTTATGTCTATCAAAACTTGTGACCCCTGAGCTAAAATATGTGCATAGAAGGGGATTGGCTTTTGCATCAATTAAGTCATGAAAATTAAGCAACAAGCTACTAATGGACATCCTGACTATATACTATCGATATTCAATATGAAGATTGACATGGGATATTAAAAACTTGAAACAAAATATTTTCTTCACTTGTCAAACTTATTTGGTCATATGATATTCAATACATGAGATTATACGAGGACCCACATGAATGGTCCATCGAAAAATGGTGTTGGTGTGCAAATTATGATATATAGGAATTTTGATGTCTTGCATAGTTCAAGTTTCAATTTCAAAGGTATAGTCTCTCCACATCCAGGCCATGTCTCAGCTTCAAAGGTATAGTTCCTCCACGTCTGGGGGTTTCAAGGTTCTCTAAAGCTACCTAAAACTTGGAAAACTCCTATAACTATGTCACTTGGATTTTTGGACTTTTTTACTTTGTAAGATTCCATTGGCATTCAAAGGATTGAGGTGAAAAGATTGACTTATTCACATAATGTTTTCAAATTTAAAATCGTCGTGGCAAATTGGACAGGTTGAAGTAATTCTATTGTTATCACCGATATGGTCTCCTGAAATAGAAATGGGTATGATCTCTGAAATAGAAATGGGTATGATCTCAGCCATTAATGGCTGATCAAGCAATTGTCCAGCTTCTATTTCTACTGCCTGGATATCCACTTCCAATTCTGAATCCATTTCTGATTCCGAATCTGGTTCCATTTCTGATTCAGAATCTGGTTCTGATTCCGAAAGATTAATCTGGTGGCGAATAAATCGTATTATCCTCTCGTCCTGCGTATTAAAAAAATATTGCAAGGGATTATGTATTATTCATTGTTTACTCATATATGGAGAAATGAATGTATTGCTAAGGACGATCAACAGATCCACACGACAAAAATTCTCGACGGCAGACTGGACAAGTGTCACTCGATCTCAACCAGGGCGAAACGCAATGTGGGTGGAATATGTCAGCGCAATGGAGTTGACCCGCCTCGTCTCCCAATTCAAAATTGTCGTGGCAAATTGGACAGCTTGAAGTAATTCTATTGTCATCACTGATATGGCCTGCTGAAATAGGAATGGGTATGATCTCCGCCATTAATGGCTTATCATCAGTTTCATGCAGTTGTCCTGTTTCTGTTTCTGATTCTGATTCCATTTCTGATTCCAAATCAGTACTGATCTGGTGTCCAATAAATCGCATTATCCTCTCGTCAACCATTAACTGCTGATCATCAGTATCAGATTCAAATTCATCTAAAAGCGTTATGTAATATCAGAATTGCTCTGGAAAACGTTGAAGCCGTTCCGTTAGTTCGGTTGATCTCTGACGTAATTCGTCGACATTCATTTGATCCTGTAACAGATGATAATAAGATGAATGTACCCATTGACGGAGAAATTCCACTGCTCTGGTCTGTATCTCATCTGTTAGGACTGCAGTGCGTTCGCGTTCAGGATCGGGCCCCTGCAACCGTTGCTCGAGTTCGCGCAAATCTGTTAGAATCTGCTGCACGTCAGCAAATAATAGTTGTCCTACATCCATTTCCGCTAGTTGTAAGAAACGTTCAGCTCGTTCCCCAAGTTCTGCCAATCTCCGTTCTAACTCGACATTAATTTGATGATTTGCAGGCATTCGACCATAAAACTGGGCAAGAGCTATCTATTGAGCTGCAGAGCATTAAATGTTGCTGCAGCAGGTTTGATGACCTTTGGATCTCGAACAGCTCAACATCCAGCTCAAGATCCAATGACCATCAATCTTGCTAGCAGCCACATTAAATGCTCTGCAGCTCAATGGATAACTCTTGCATAAAACTGCCTCCATTGCAGAATAAATTCATTAGTCTTTGTAACTCAGAAATGCGTCCGGATTCTTCTTCAACTTCAGCGAACTCTCTGGTAATGTCCTCTACTTCAAATAATAGCCGTTGTCCGTCCGCTACCGCTTCCATTTTTATACCTGCTGCTTTCTCTACTGAGACCACCAAGTCAAAACTGTTACGGAACAAGGAATGCCTGCCAATAAACTGCAGTATGCTCTCTTCATTTTAATTAATAATGAAAAATTTATGCATGTCCCTTATATATTTCAATCTGTGTGTCGGTCTATTTCAATGGGTGTGTCCGTCTATGGTACGTAATCCAATGGTTGTGTCGGTCTATTTCAATGGGTGTGTCCGTCTATGGTACGTAATTCAATGGCTGTGTTGGTTCGGGTTACGAGTTTAAAATTTACGGACATTAATTTCTATTTAAGTTTAAAAGGTCAATAATAATAATAATAACAGTACCAAGTACGAGTGGAAATAGATGTGTAGGAACTTCCACTAGTAGAACCTCTAATTCAACAATACCAAGAGTAAACAAAATGGCTAGAAATGATATAAAGTTATCTATATTTAATGGGAATGGTTTAGAGCACCTTGAGCAACATTGGTTCCTATGCGAAGCTTTATAGACCTTGCGAACTGGTTTAAGATGAGGCTATAGAAAGACCACAGATGATCACAACCTTTAGAGGTCATGCGCTTGATTGGCATATAGAATTATCTATGGTTCTAATAGGGATCCCCTAGAAATCATTAGATCAAATACAGACAGAATAGATAAGTTTAAAAAGCCTAAATGTGAGTCACAATGCATCACATAATTAAAAGAGATTAAGAAGTTGTTGACTGATTCTCTTTGGGACTTTGACTAAAGATTTAAAAATCTAATGGCTAAAGTGAGTTTTCAGATGTTATATGTACAATAAAAGAATGTTTTATTGTGGTGATGCTACCACATATATGTGTTCCTTTGATGCAACAAAAGATTGTATCCTAGAGCGAAGCTCTTGATATTTTTATGAGGTTAGAGGTAGAGAAACTGGTGCAGAAATGATGCAGCTAAATTTGCAGCTTGCTAACCTCATGTTGTAGATACAAGATATCAAGAAAGGAAAAAAAAGCATAGGAGGAACTCTCGCGTACACGATGTAGAACCGAAGGACATCATAAAGAATCATGTCCAACATTTATGAATTATCTTGCATCAGGCGCACCAAATATGATAAATACACAAGGAATGCCATGTTGTAGAAAGATTACAGTGCAGGAGAAAATAATCGACACATAACTAATGAATAATGATCAACATATGCAAGCCGAGCGAGCTCAAGCACAATACCCTCAACCCAACATAAGTGTTCTTCTTGGAGGCTGATGATGATAAGGAGGATTTGGTAGCAGAATAGGCCAATTATTTTGTTATAATTGACCTAGAAATTTTGGTAGAGATTGCACTAATACTACTTCGACATGTTTGTATTGTAAAGCATTTGACCACACTCTCAAACAATTCCCTCGGGTGATTTCTAAGTGGTAGTCCATAAATGTGGGAGACCGGAACCCACCTCAAAATTCCAGACCAAACATTCATAAGATTTATGCTGAATCAGGGGACCCTAATATAGTTTTCGTTACAAGAGGAGGTGTTGCAACATGGAAAGATCAAGAAGCACCATATGGATAACCAAGAGTTCGACCAACATCACAAAAGAAAGTACCATTTGATGTACAGAAAGAGAAGAAATTTCTCTTGGACACACAACTTCAATTCGTCAAAAGAAATCAGGCATCGAATTCAATTGTTGTCCCAGTGTCGAGTGAAGGACTTGTCTTGGAAATTCTTGAAAGATTCGAATAGTTATTTCAAAAGAAACCAACAAGAAATGTTAGTAATTTAAATGAATTATTTAAAAGTTTTTTAACATTGTGTTGCAGCTACAACCTATTTCCCAAAGTTCAAAAAAATTTGGACCCTCCTTTTGATTTTATCTAGCCCAAGTTTGTTTAATCTTTTTAAACCTTTTCTGGAAGTCCATTTTTCTCCACTTGAGAAGTTGATTGTCGGAAGCTCAGTCAATTATTTTTTGCCGCTGTTTCGGGGGTCGAATGATCTAATACTAACGTTATTTTTTGCCGACACCGTGGAAACCGTGAAGTCTTACTTTTATTTGAACTCTTAACTTTGATTTGTTTTCGATGAATTTTCACTGTGAGAAGTTTATTAAAGTTTGAATCAGGGCATTAGTCCTCTGTGTCGCCGATTGAAAGTTATGTTTTTCGGTGATGAGCTTTTATCTTCTTTGTTTATTTTTAAAAAAAAATTAGTTTTTGACTTTCAAGGTTTTTGTTTTATCAGCAGTCAAAGTTTTAGTCTTTAACGACGTCGCCATTTTGGAGGCCTTGTTGTTTGTCTCGCCGACAGTGCGGAGTATTTTGCGTCTTGAGGTTCCGATGAGTTAGTCATTAGTTGCTCCGATCGCCGATGATTTTCTATTGTCGTGAAAACCATAGTCAGTTCGTCTCCCGCCGTTGTGGCTGCGTAGTACACTATCCCGTTGGTGCATTAGTCCTTCCGCTCACCGATGCCAACCTTTAGCACTTAGCGGTTTCGATTGCCGACAATTTTGTGATTCGGAAGCCGTAGTTGGTCTTTCTTCTGTCGTTGTAGATTTTTAGCTCTTATCTTTACCGATGCCGTGGTTTTATTGTTTTAACTTTCTGTCTTTTCTTTGCGCTATAGGAAGGGTTTTCGACTTTTGATCAGAGGGCTAGTCCTTTGCATTGTCGACACAGTGGCAACATTAGTCATTAAAGCTTCTGATCGTCGATGATTTTTGTGATCCACAGAACTCACAGTCAATTGGTTATCCGTCGTTGCGATTGCGTAGTGAACTTTTCTGCTGACGCATTATGCATTAGTCCTTCCTCTCGCCGATGCCGACCTTTAGTCCTTAGTTCTTCCGATCGTCGATGTTTTCTATTGATACAGAACCCTTAATCCATATGACTCCCACCGTTGCGGCTCCTTAGTGAACTAACCATCTGACATATAGTTGTTTCGTTCGTCGATGGTTAGTTCTGATTTTTGCCGATGCCTAGTTTTATTGATCAAACATTTTACTTTGCGATGTTTTATTTTCGCTATCGAAGCAGTGTTGATGATTGATCGGAGGACTATTCCTTTGTGTTGTCGACATGGCGGCAGCGTTAAGCTTTAACTCGTCAATCCGTAGTCCTCTGAGCCTCCAATTGCTGACGTTTTCAGTTGTTCCGGAAGCCATAGTCAGTTTGTTTTCTGTCGTTGTGGCAGCTTAGTGAACTAACCTGCCGATTCATTAGTGGTTCCGATCTCTGACACTTAACTATCGACGGTTTTTAGTCGTTGGCATCGCTGACATTTCTAAGATGTTAAAGATTATAACCCCGACACTTAGCATTAAAGGTCCTCGATGCCGATTGACTTAATAGTCTTACGGGTGTTGAGGCGCGCACCTTAACGGTTCTTAATTTTGGTAACTCCACAGTTTTTGTGGAAGCTTGTAAGTGGAGTTGTGACTCAAAATAGTCTTAGGGGTGTCGGGGTTGATTCAAAGCCCTCTTTTTGTAATAAACCCATGGTTTAAGTCCAGGGTTTAGGGTTAGGGGTGCCCATGGTTTAAGCCCATGGTTTTGTAATAAGTGCACTTGTATAAATAAGTACTTTTGTAAAAGAGTCAGGTTAGTCTTTTGATGTAAGATGATTTGATGTGAAGCTAAGGCTAGTTTTGTAAGAAAGGTTAAGTCCCAGCTGTGTGCGTGGACGACCTCTGTAGCTGTGTGCGCAGAGATCTGTAGCTTAGTTCGCAGCTTGAGGAATTGAAGGGATCTGTAGCTGAGTGCACAGATCAGAACTGTGGTTTTTGTAAAGAGTTGAATAAAACACAGTTCTGTGGACGTAGCCCCTAAACTGGGGGTGAACCACGTTATCATTAGAGGAAATTTCAACTCAAAATGGGCCTTTTAACTTTTATTCAAATTCCATGTCATCATGTGTTAGCCAATGAAATTGCTTTAAATTTGAAATACTGTATAGGTCTTAAACACTTTTTTAATATAAATTTGGGGATATATATCATAAAAAAAAACTATTTTTTTATTTGTATTTTTGACATATCTCCCTGTGTTTTTACTCAAATTTCGATCGGGAGAGCTCGTTGGATGCGGAATTAAATTCCGTATACTACGCGTACCCACTCGGCATACTTTTGATGGACCCCGCTACCCCAAAAATAAGAAATACCTGAAAAAATGAAATGATGATGTCATCATTTCATTTTTTCAGGTATTTCTTGTTTTTGGGGTAGCGGGGTCCGTCAAAAGTATGTCGAGTGGGTACTTGTTGGATGCGGAATTTAATTCTGCATCCAACGAGCTCTCCTGATCGAAATTTGAGTAAAAACACAGGGAGATATGTCAAAAATACAAACAAAAAAGTAGTTATTTTCTTTTCTTCCTCCAAAATTAATAAATATTATTTTATTATTTTAACTATTATTTTATTAGTTCATTTTAGGAGGCCCATTTTGAGTTAAAATTTCTTCTAATGATCTTGTGTTGTGGCTCTTTTGTGTTGTTTCTGTTATGTTCTTTTATGCATTGATAACTAGATAACTGATAAGAAAGATCACTACTAAATACTAACTTCACCGTGAATTCCCAGTTAAGGGTTAAGCAAGACAGCGTTTGTTTATCTAACTGCGAAGCTATATAAGTGACTGTCGAAGATCTGTATTGTATGATTATTATTTGTAAAGGCTAAAGGTACAGTAATATCCCTCTTCTGCCTATAGAAACCTGATTCTACGGCACCCCATAGCTGTTTCGGGTGAGACTGAAACCTGTTCACAGGTTGTTGCCGAAAGGGCCAACACTGTGGGTCTTTTGTTGGTGCGAAGACAAAAGTATAAAACCCGGGTTTTCCCTAAGCCCAACAGCGGGACCCGTAGTCTGTTCACTATCCACCGTTGCGGCTATGAATATGACTATTCTTCTGTAGTCTTTAGTGCTTCCGCCCATCAATGTGAGTTTCTAGCCCGATGCTTAGTGTTCAAAACAACCGATAGGGTCTTACCGCTATTTTTATGGGAAACAGAGGTTTCTGTTTTTGGTCAAGTTAGGGATTTCGCGATGAGAACACAGTACATGGCCTCACTTTTGATGGTTAGTTTTATTGATAGTGTGGTTTATGTTTTGTTGAAAAGCTAGATGATCTTGAATGCAATACGGATTAGTGATGAGTTTTTCATTTTAACTGCAGACGGACTTAGAGGATTTTTTTAGACCTAGTTTGATGATTGCTGCTGCAAAGAAGACATATATAAAAGACAAAGCAGAAAGGAGTTGACTGAAGAAAGGAAAAGTAAGAAGCAGAGATGTTGCTCAAAAAAAAAAAGTGAATGTCTGAGATCAACATGATCTCAAAAAGACCAAGGAATTACTGAACAGAATCGATAGCAGCAGAGGCCCAGGCTTGGGAAAAGTTCATCAGTTACTAAGTTGGTCCCATTTTATAAAGTGCTCTCAAATCTTAATATGAAATGTAACGTATGGTATAAATCATGAGCACTCACTAAAAGACAAAATTGTGGGATTAAACGATTGGGGGAGCCCAAAGGTCACCGGGGGGGCAGCCCAAATGTTTTGTTGTTTTGTATAAATATAGGAGATTTATATGTAATAAGGGAATTTTTCCCAGATAGATTTGTGAGATTATGTTGTAAGAATAACTATTTCCTTTTGCAATAAGAATTACAAGTTTCCTGTTGGAGAAATCTTGGTGGAAGATTTCAAATGCTGTGCTATGGATTTGTTGAATGTGAACTATTTTCTTTTCAGCTTGTGTCCATTAACTGTGAGATCATTCTAACTCTTTGAACCTATGTTCTTGTTATGAATGCACTCTAGTTTATTTCATGAAATTTCCACTGTGAGTAATGAAGGATTTTCATAAACAATGAGCTATCTTGTTGTTCATATATCTATTAATGTTCATGTGTTTTTAAATAAGTAACAGTTATCTATGATTTTTCTTATTGCATGTGCAGAAATACATTACTCATTGATAAATGATAATCTTGGTCCCTAGGGATAGGTTAGATAGTTAGTTTTAGTTTCTTGCTGTGTGTGATTTAGATGCGAGTGAGTTAACACAAGAAGTAAGAACCTGCGCATAATATTGTGACCGCTCCTCGTATTCTCTATCAATTTGCATTCTTAGATAAGCACTTGCATATCATACTTAAATTCAAAAAATTAAAATATACACGATGGACCAGGCCGTAACTGGTAAAACCTTTTATTTTTTTACTTGACCTATGGTAGCTGGACTGTAAACTAGACGAATTCTCCATACCAAACAGTAACGGGCTAGTTGGGAACATTTACTAGGGAGAATCCCTAACTGTTGTTACCTGCGAATTTCCAGGAATCAACAGTTTTTGGCGCTAGAAGGAGGGCCGCCAGTGCATGGCTGGCTGTGGAAACCCATTTTCTTGAGATTAATACACTGGTGACAGTTCTGAGAGCACTTTGTTTCCCAATCCAATTCCTGAAGAGAAGGGTAAAGAGTTTTTCTATCCTATCGATAACGAAGTAGTTGACGATTTGAGAAGAATTACTAGAGCTTATGCGAAGAAGATCAGAGGATTACCGATTATCCCTGCGTTACCCAGAAGAGAATATTGGAAGAAAGACCGCCCTATATTGAAAGACGCGGTGTTGGATTGAGATTTTGAAGAACTGGTAGAAACAACCTTACAGGAAGTTGTTCAGCCTCTGAATCAGTTGGACCCAGATACACCTTACTGTTCACCTGTTCATACCCCTGTTAATTCACCACCTCATTCTCCACCCAGAATCAAGGCTAATGTAAACGCAAATCATCCACCCAACCCACTAAATCCACCACCTGCTTGGAGGGCTAGATCACCATTAAACCTAGCACCTCCTTTGCATGACTTACCTCATGCTTTTGAGAAAATGTTTCCTAAGTTTGACCCAAGTGAAAATATTTTGGTAGATGATCATTTGCAAAGCTTTTACTTGGATATAGAAGGACTACGGGTTGGAGAACATGAAGATGTAGTCTACAGATTGTTCCCTTATACCCGGAAAGGAGCAGCAGCCTCATGGTGTTTTGCTCTACCCGCAAACTTAATCACAGACTGGGACACATTTGAAAGAATATTTAGAAGCAAATATGCAGTCCAGAAAACTCATGCAGCTCTAATGAAAGGGTTATGTGCATTAAAGAAGGAAAGAAAAGAAAAAGTGCATAGCTTCACTCAAAGGTTTGTTGCTTATCTTAAAAAAAATTCTGCAACTGATAAACCATCTGATAAAGTTCTGATTGAATACTATACTTCAGCTCTAGGGCCTGAATTGGCCATGTTTTCCAAGATGTTAGTCAAGACTACATTGTCATAAACTTATGAAGAAGCTGAAAAAGAGAGCATAGAAGATTATCCTGAGCAGTTGGTAGAAAAAACTTTTGGCAAGAAAGCGTTGTTATTGACTAAGCCTAAGGATGAGAAATCACATGAATTTGAAGGAATGTTGAAAATGATGCGAAAGCTATCTAACAGAGTGATAGATTTGGAAAAAGAAAAAGAGGCTCATCAAGCATACATGCCTTACTATAAAGAGAAAGAAGACAACAATCAATCTAAAACTCCTCCACACAGTCCTGCAACAATGAATTTAACTGAGGTAGGTATGGATAATTTTTGCACCTTTCATCAGCAGCCTCATTCTGAGAAAAATTGTCCCCAATGGATAAATTCGATGACATTAGTAATGAATCAGCTATTGGACTCCAAACTAACAGAAGATGATAATCAAGCCATTGAAAAACAAGAAGAGGATGCTTTAGTTTTATGGGATTGTGTCTCACTTTTTGATACAAAAGAGGAAGGTTCACTGAAACAGGAAGAAACATCAGAAACAAATGTGACAACAAGAATTCAAGGTTTGTTAAATAAAGACAATTTAATACTTCCAAAAATTAAGAGACTTCAAGAGAATATGAATAAAATACAGAAGACCAACATAGATGATAAAATACCTGAATTTACCATTACCAGTCAAGATCTGAAGCAAGTCAACATGCCTATTAAGCCTATTGAAGACAAAGTGGATAATGTCAAGGAAAATCTCAAAGCACCTGAGATGGGGTACGATGTTGTGGAGGACATTAAAAGGGCTAAGGAAAATATTTCGTTATTTGAAATGTGTAATGTACCTCAATGGAAAAAAAAATTGTTAAAAGCGCTTGAAGTACCAGAGGAAGAGCTTCCCACTAACAACCAACCTGTAGAAGAAATTGTTGAAGCAAGTGTGGGAGGTAAGGCTAGGTTTAAAACCCCACCATTCCTCTTGAATTTTGAAATTTTAAATCATAATGAGCACAATTTTTTATTAGAATCAGTGTTCGCAGTCAATGTTATGCCACTTTTAGTCTGCAAGAAGATCAATGGAAAACCTAAACTAACTACCTAGCAGGTTACTCAGCTAGACATGACCAATGTGAAAGTAGTTGGGGAAATGGAAGATGTTCTGATTCGCTTATATGCAAATGAAAAGATTTGTCAATACATTGATATTGTAGTAGCAGATATACTGATGTTTATGGACTTGTTTTGAATCGAGACTGGTTAGTAAGGCTAAATGGGTACTTCGCATTAGATTGGTCACATCTGTGGTTGCCTTATAAGGGGAGTCCAAATCAAATAAAAGTATTAAGAGAGCCCCACATGAAGCACAATGTTACTCAGTTGGAGGGTAAGAATGAACCGGTTAATTTTGTATTGGGAAACTACTTCATTGAGCTAGAACCGGGAAACTACCAAGCAGAAGAAGCCAGCAACATATTTGACACCCAACCCGATCTCCTTCAATTTTCACGTGATGATGAGATTGATTGTAAAGTAGTAGATTTAGTTTCAGATATAGTTTTTAATTCAAGACCAGTACAATTAGATAATGGGTAGGCCTTTTCAATTTGCAGTTAAGCCTAGCCCCTCAACTTACAAGTTGCTAGATTTACAGGGGTGGGCAGAGAACTGACCAGTTAGTGGTTTAGTTCTCAAACTTTATTTTTCTTGGTTTTTATTTATTGATTATCTTGTACATAAATAAACTGATTTGGTTGTTTATTTATTTTTATTTTTTTTGGTTTTAGTTAGATTTTGATTGATTTCAATAAAAGAAGCAAACTTTTGGTTTGCATGGAGCGCATCAAAATTATGGATAACAAAAATCCTTGATTATAAGACTGTGTACTATTGATTTATCTAAAAAAATTTCTTCTAGTTTAGCAGTTTTCCTAAATGGCTATGAACACATTGAAGTCCTACTTAATCCTTATAAAATAACTAAGGATCAAAAGGTCTGGAATACTATTTCGAGGCTCCATCCATCTCACATTTAAAAATGTCTTAGGGGGTGACGACAAAAGACCCATGGAAAGGAAGCAGGGTAAACAATATATTATATATAAATGATCTCATGCCAAGAATTGAAAGCCAAAAGAAATATAAAACTAAAAAAATCTCCTAATAAAGCAATATGTATCAAAACAAAGTATTGAACCATATGAGTACATGATTGCCAAAGTTATTCTCCGTCCATGAGCTGAAAAATCAATACATCTCTCACACAAAAGGACACTATGGATAGAGGATCCTGAATAAAAATTCAGAAAGAAAGGCATGCAAGAGGACTCAAAAAGGACAAAAAAGTTCAAAAGCACAAAAGCGCAAAATGGCATGGGAATGAGGAACAAATGAATATTTCTGTTTACCATATGTTACAATTCTGTGCCGTCCAAGCTGGGAGCTACCCGAAGACAGAGGTAAAAAAAAAATGAAACTCATATTCCTCGCCTCAAAAGAGTTATCTAGACTTTTAAATCTTGGTTTCCATTTTCATAAATTAGACTATCATCAATGATTAAAAGTACATACATTTGCCATTTCGGAAATCTAGACATATAGAAAAATTCAACATGTTGGTTTTATTGTCAAACAGTTTGTTACTTAAGGAAGAAATTGTTCAGAGATTTGGGTTCACCAGGTAGTCACCAATTGTTGTAGCTGCAACCTGTTTCCCAAATTTCAAAAAAATTTGTACCTTCCTTTTGATTTTATCTAGCCCAAGTTTGTTTAATATTTTTAAACCTTTCCTGGAAGTCCATTTTTCTCTACTTGAGAAGTTGGTTGTCGGAAGCTCAGTCAATTATTTTTTGCCAACACCGTGGAAACCATGAAGTCTTAGTTTTGTTTGAACTCTTAAATTTGATTTGTTTTCAATGAATTTTCACTATTGGAAGTTT
This sequence comes from Pseudotsuga menziesii, assembly GCA_001517045.1. Taxonomy (NCBI): domain Eukaryota; kingdom Viridiplantae; phylum Streptophyta; class Pinopsida; order Pinales; family Pinaceae; genus Pseudotsuga; species Pseudotsuga menziesii. The sequence continues at coordinate 129,804 of LPNX011101776.1, read as the reverse complement.
ATTAAAGTTTGAATCAGGGAATTAGTCCTTTGTGCCACCGATGGAAAGTCATGCTTTTTGTCGATGAACTTTTATATCCTTTATTTATTTTTCAAAAAACTTTACTTTTTGAATTTTGGGGTTTTTGTTTTATCAGCGGTCGAAGTTTTAGTCTTTAATGACGCCGCTGTTTCAGAGGCCTTGTTGTTTGTCTCACAGACACTGCGGAGTATTTTTTTGTCTTGAGGTTCCGATGAGTTGGTCATTAGTTTCTCCGACCGCCGACGATTTTCTATTGTCGCAGAAGCCATAGTTAGTCCGTCTCCTACCGTTGCGGCTGCGTAGAACACTATCTCGTCGATGCATTAGTCCTTCCTCTCACTAATGCCAACCTTTAGCACTTAGTGGTTTCAACTGTCGACAGTTTTGTGATTTAAAGTTGTAGTTGGTCTATCTTCCGCCGTTGCAACTTTATAGCTCTTATCTTTACCGATGCCGTGGTTTTATTGTTTTAAATTTCTGTCTTTTCTTTGTGCTATCAGAAGGGTTTTCGAATTTTAATCAGAGGGCTATTCCTTTGCATTGCCGACACGGTGGCAACATTGAGCTCTAACTTGCTGATACTTAGTCATTAAAGCTTTCGATCGTCGATAATTTTTGTGATCCATAGAACTCACAGTCAATTGGTTATCCGCCGTTGCGGGTACGTAGTGAACTTTTCTGCTGATGCATTATGCATTAGTCCTTCCTCTCGCCGATGCTGACCTTTAGTCCTTAGTTCTTCTGATTGCCGATGTTTTCTATTGCTGTGGAACCCTTAGTCCATATGACTCCCGCCGTTTCAGCTCCTTAGTGAACTAACCATCCGACATATAGTTGTTCTGTTCGCCGATGGTTAGTTCTGATTTTTACTGATGCCTTGTTTTATTGATCAAACCTTTTACTTTGTGATGTTTTGTTTTCACTATCGGAGCAGTGTTGATGATTGATCAGAGGACTAGTCCTTTGTGTTGTCGACACGACGGCAGTGTTAAGCTTTAACTCACTGATCCATAGTCCTTTGAGACTCCGATCGCCAATGTTTTTAGTTGTTCCGGAAGCCATAGTCAGTCTGTTTTTTGTCGTTGCGGCGATGCAGTGAACTAACCTACCTTTTCATTAGTGGTTTCGATATCCGACGCTTAACTATCAGTGGTTTTTAGTCGTTGGCATTGATGACACTGCGGAGATGTTAAATATTATAGCCCTGACACTTAGCGTTAAAGGTCTCCGACGTCGATTGACTTAATAGTCTCGCAAGACCCGTAGTATGTTCGCTGTCCCCCGTTGTGGCTATGAATAGGACTATTCTTCCGTAGTATTTAGTGCTTCCGCCCATCAATGTGAGTTTCCCACCCGATGCTTAGTGTTCAAAACTGCCGATAGCGTCTTACCGTTGTTTTCATGGGCGATAGAGGTTTCAGTTTTTGGTCAAGTTAGGGATTTCACGATGGGAACACAGTACAGGGCCTCACCTTTAATGATTAGTTTTATTGATAGTGTGGTTTACATTTTTTTGAAAAGCTAGGGGTGTGTGCAAGAAGTTGAGGGACCCTTTAGATGCAATGGTGGAATGAAGTCATTCACTCTTGATCCAAAAAAATGAAATCAACCCAAGCAACACCGAACCTGCCAAGCCTAGTCCCAAGGCTGGCAATGGTCATGCCAACTAGGCTAGTAAACAAAATCGCGCCTCCGTTTTATTCAAGCTAATCGCATGCGCGATTTCCTTTGCTAAAATGGAGGTGCGATTGTTAAAACCTGTTTTTTTTTATCTTAAACCAGCTGAGGCCATCCTTTTCTCATTTTTGGCGCAGCTATTGGGCGAACGAAGATGAAACCTCGACTGTGCATACGCGATTTTGGGTGTGCTTGAGCCCTCCATCTCCACATTTGGATTAACCTTCCCTTTGTGAGGTAATTTCTTCAATTGTTTTCATGTTTTTTTTCATTTTCTACATCAATTTATTTGCCTTGTCTACAATAATTTTGTAGTATAATTAGGAGGTAAAACAATTGCACTAAAAGAATGCTACGTCAGTCCTCTCTATGTTGAATCATTTGTAGCTACTTCATTTCTAAAAGAATCTTTAAAAAACTTAAAATAGCTATCATATTTTGTTATTCAAAGTAATTTAATATGCTCTATGGCAAAACTTCTGATTTATTGTAAAATTCCATCTCTAAAAATATGAAGGAACATAGTCATTTTCACAATAGAAAATGTACTGTTAATCACCAGAAGCATTAAGTCAATTTGTATATACAACACCCACGTCAATATTGTTAATGCCCGCTGATAGTATATAGTCATGGGTCTTCATGTGGAGAAGAAGTTCAAGATTTTGCTGCTGTATATGAAATGATTCATGGGAAGAGTGTAACCAGTAGTTTCCAGGCTGCTATAAATTGAAATATCAATGTGGTAAAATCTTCACTCTTATATTGTGCTTACATACTTCCATTGGCCGCATTGGGAAGAATAAAGCTACTACAGGATTTGTTATACCAGAGTCTACTTCTTCATCCATTGATTGTCAGTCCCATCACATTCTAAGGCTGCTTTAGTACTTTCATAACTCTGTATTGTGAGTCAAATAACTCTCATTTCCATATCTGAATATTTAAGTAAAAGATGAAGTTTTCCCAATAGTCATCTACAACACATTTCATATCTCAGCCATTATAAGATTTTCTCACTGCTATCACATTGTATGGCCACATTACTTGGGTATCTCAACGTTCATTTCCAGATCTGTCAACGGGCTTCTATAGGCATGTAAAAAGCACCTTCTTACTATGTTTTTGGGTGTCTTTTTATTAGCCATTTAAATCATTGTTAATGTTATTTCCTTGCTATAATTTATGAGCATGTTATGTGAAGAATTGCCATTAAAATCTATGTTCAAGCGGTGATACATTATTCAAACAAAAATTCAAATCAAAACAGCAGTGAGGCATTATCCGTGTTGAGTTAAAAAGCTCCTACAACCTTTCCATGTAAATCTTGGGGTTGAAAATTCCCACCAATCCTATCATAGCTCCTACATATTTGTTTGAAGAAGGATAAATCGCTAGAACTAGACTTCAACTATGGGAACAAATTGTATTAGTTTGGTTTAGTTTTATATACTGGCCATACCATAGCCATACCCAAAATCGAGGTACGCCGTACCATTTTCACCAAACGTACCCAAACGTTTTTTATGAAGTACTCGGTACGGCAACACTGTTCATGGTACGTGAGGGTACGTATGGGTACGTACCATTTCCGTACCCAAGTACTCGGTACGTGTACCCGACCCCTGGGTACGGGTACCCATGCAACACAGTTTAACAAAATTCCCATGCCCAATGGAAACCAAAACCCCAATTAACTCAAAAAACAAATGAATATATTGGGATTTTTTCTTTGTCATGTTTTTTTTTTTGACATTTTGTACACTCTAATGTTGAGTCTTTAAGTTGTGTATTTTATATAGTTGGTTGTGATATGATCCAAACCATCCCATTGTATCTATGATAACAATTATTTATGTAGGAATTGACAAGTGGCCTCATCTAAAGGAATTACCCTGCCTTTCTCATAGAAATATAGTCACCCTCATTAACAATAGCTACCATAACCATTGAATATCACCCTCATCAAAATGATAATAATCTTCATTATTAATAAATGGCTTAGAAATTGATTACCAACTTCATTCAACAATAGCCCCTCTCATTAACAATAAATAGTTTATGAATAGAGTAACACTCTAAATAGCTTATGCCGCCTATTCTTTACTGTAAAATTCAAGATCAATCTTTAAATTTACATGATAGATTTAGTTTATATGTCAATAGTTATACAGTTTTCAGTTCTTAGATATGTCATTATATCATGTGTTTATATTTCTAATGATATTTTATTTGTATTTATGATTGCAGTGGCTACTATGGATCGTAACAATGCAGAGATACTGAGGTTCATTGGCCATTTGAGAGAGATTGGTTCAGCTTGGAGGGGTGGAGATGAGCTCCGCCTCTCCCTGTCAGATTCATTGTTATCTATTGTTGATACGATCGCAAGATCGAATGATGCGTTGTATAGAATCGCATATTACAGGGAGAGAAAAAGGCAACAATATGCTGATGCTTGAGTTACAATGAGGTAAAAAAGCTAAAAATAAAAAAACAAGCCATCTATTCATTGTTTAGACTGTCTGGGATGGATGACATCCCGGAGATCAGTAGGCCACATATTTCTATTGAGTGGTGCACTTTTCCACCCATCAGAGACAAATGGATGGATAGGTGGTACATGGTTTTTGACATCCCCCCTCACAACAATAGGGAAGTACTGATGTACTTCCTCCGAAAATTGTATGCAGATTTTGTGATGGGGAAACATGTTAACTATTTTGACATGTTGGTCTTCCAGGGAGTTGGTAGGGGAATGCCCCAACATCGACCCCATGCTAGGCATAGAGATGCCAATCCATAGATACCTGCACCCCGTGCCCAGCTACCAAGGGCAGACATCCCTCCTGCACATGACATGGTTTCCCAGACACAAGATGCATTTTTGACTCTAGCTGAGATGGTATTTCGACACACGGCCACTATTGACCAGAGAGCGCCCTCTTCCTCTGCTGGTGTACAACCACCAACTTCTGGTCGTGGAGGGACATCTGTTGGTGGGGATATACCGACATCCCATGTGCCTCAGAGGGAGCCGCACATCTACACATCGTGTGGGAGACCCTGTTATGGTCCTGGACCAAGACATGGTACCAGTACGATGACTGGTGGTCAGGTAAGGACTTTGTTTTAAAACTCTGTTATTGAACTCAATTTTTAATTGTTCCATACTATATCTAACATATTAAAAGATTCGTAACATATATGCAATATTTACTCTTGCAGGAGTTTGATGCCTCTCACGGGGGTGGTACTGCACCCGGTGTGGTTGTACCCGAGACCCAGAGAACCACAGTTGAGGTAATATTTAAACACTTGTCATTTTGTTCTTACATGTATAATTTTGTTAATGCATGTGTTAGTCTTGATTAATTTATTAAAATGTCTAATATTTACAATTTTTGAAGTTGCAGGAAGCCCACTTGGAACATGATGCTCAAGACATTAATATTAACGACATAGTCCAAGGTGGAATTTACGACTACTTAAAGAATGTAAGTACATGGGTTATGATTGGATCTTGTTCGAATTATTTAAATTTATTACTGTACACTCCTTTATAGAGATCTCTAATGTAAATATAATTTTTAAACTTTCAGATGCTAGACGCATCTGAAGAGGAGCACCAAATTGATGGAAGTGGTCACTCCCATGGTGGAGATATGTCCCAGGAAGGGGTAAGTATATTACAACATGTTATTTTTTCAGTACATATTATTCCATCCATTCAAATCCATGTCTAACTATGGTAACACTTTATGAATGCAGACGTCATCACAGATCCCTGCACCACCTCTTTGGTATGGATCTCCCCGTAGTCCAAACATAGATAAGGGGGTTGTTTACACCAGACGAGTTCCCTCTTCCTTGAACAAAGCGGCTGTGCATGAGGATCAACCTACTCATCCCACGGTAATGTACACACTTCCAATGGCAGTTGTTGGTTAGCTATGTATTCACTTCACCAGTTGTTTTTCTTAATGTTATTTTCGCATGTTTACAGCATCAGGATGTAGAGTCATCCATGCCAGACCTTAGTGGGATTGTTGATGCCGCTGTCAATGTTGCATCTACAATAGGGATAATTCATAGTGAGGTACATCTACTTGAATATTTGTAATTGTACATTTCATTTGTATTGTTTCTGGACATGCACGATGTCTAACTATTTAATCATTTGGTGAATGTAGCCATGCCCTGGTCCATTAGTGCATGCAACTGAGGTTGATATTCAACCTACGACTCCTCTTACTACTGAAGAGCACCAGCCTCATCCCCTAGAAATGGTTTTTTCGATGAAATGTTCATTTTTTACATAATTGATTAATACTTTCTCATTCATGTACATGTTGATAATTCTTGAGATAATTGACATATTTTTTTTATTCGTAGAGAAGCATGGAAATGAGGCTCGCTGCAAGGTCGAGTACAGCAGAGGCACCTACACCCTCGACACCACAGGAACCTATACCCCTGACGGATGTAATGAGTCTTTGTTTTATTTACAATTGAGTCATATTTTAAATTTTCAAACTTTGTTATTGATGGACAGTACTAGCTCAGTTACCTAATCAAGAAATATTGTCATTGATTTGCAGTCGCCAGAGATGCACAGTGGTCGTAGACGGAGCCAAAGAGCATCAAGGTCCGGGAAAAACAAGAGAAAGTTAGAATTTTGATGTGTTAGTCCAGGACAAATATGTATTTTTATGTACAGTCCGGAGTTAGAGTATAGGGGCGCGGTCCATGATAGATGTACTTTTCTTTGCACATGTACATCAAATATGTTTTTGATACATGTACATTGACAGGCCATAGATCTAGGCCTTATATTTTTGTATTATAACTTTCATGGTATAAAAAATATTTCATATCAAGGCTCTTGAGATATTCATGGTTGAGTCTTTTAAGTGTGATTATACATGTGTGGCAAAGAATGTTTCTATGTGTAATGTTCCCAAATTTTTATATATTTTACGATTGTATGGAGATATTAGTTATAAATTTGAGAACAATGCACAATTACAATAAACTACGTAATGACAAAAATGTACATTCACTCCCATTCTTGATAATCCAGAAAACATTCCAATCATAATCATGTGTCTATAGGAAAAAGCTTTGTTAGGAGGCAATATACATTTCACTTTGAATTTGTTCTTTGGTTTCCACATGTTCTTTTGTCAATCTATTGTATTGATTTGTGAGGATTATCTATTACTTATGAATGCACTATGTCAAAAGAAAAAACTATTATATTTAAAGGTTTCAATGATCTCAATACATGCACACTATTCAAAGTTCTGGCTCGTGTAATTTAATAAATATAAGTGCAATATACAATGTATTTCAAGGTTTCAATGAAATCACTACTTGCACACCAATTGGATTTATCTAATTAAAAATTGTGAGTTTGGATTCATTAAATTACAAGTTAAGTCAATGCTCAAGTGTAATTTAATAAAACTAAGTGCAATACATGCTTTACATTTCATCAACAACCAACAACACTATTCAACAAACCTCATGCACCCAATGACTAATCACTCAGCATTAAAGGAACTACAATAGAATCCAAATACTGAGAACCAACTTTGTGAATCAACATGATTTGAAGCATAAGTCCATCGGATTTGAAAAAGTTCAGCTCGACATTAGATTGATTCTAAATTGAGTTGTGACAATAAGATAAGATTAGGGTTAGGATTATGGTTTCATTGGTAGGGTTATGGTAATGGGACATGCATGTTAAACAATAAACCCTAGTTAGGGATATAGTTTTCCAAGTTTGGCCTTCGTTGGCATGAAATGCATTGTCTAGCTTTGGCTCTCATTGGCGTGACTGTATTGTCCCTACTTAGTGAAACCCTAGCTTCAGAAACCATCGTAGATGGAGGTCACCGGGAAATGGACAGGAGGGAGAGCCCCCCCCCCCTAGCTAAAATCCCATGTCACGAATCCAATGGAATCGACGGTTCGTCAATCGGAGGCCCAAGCATCGATCTATGGCGAGTTGCAGGTCACCTCCAGATACCGTTCAGGGACACCTGGTGGACTTGGGCCCAGTGCACAAAAAACCTCATGGAGCGGCAATTTTGAATTCTGTGAACTCCTGCTAGTGTGTTTGGGCATGGGAAATATGGCAATTCCAACCACATCCCCACCATCCATGGCTTTCCATCTTTGGCCCTCGTTGGCGTGACTGCATTGTCCCCTACTGAGCGAAACCCTAGCTTCAGAAACCACCGTAGACGGAGGTCACCGGGAAATAGATAGGAGGGAGAGGCCCCCCCCTAGCTAAAATCCCACGTCATGAATCCAACGGAATTGACGGTTCATCGATCGGAGGCCCGAGCGTTGATATATGGCGAGTTGTAGGTCACCTCTAGATACCGTTCAAGGACACCTGGTGGACTTGGGCCCGGTAAGCAAAAAACCTCACGGAGCGGCAATTTTGAATTTGGTCAACTCCTGCTAGTGTGTTTGGGCATGGGAAATATGGCAATGCCAACCGCATCCCCACCATCTGTGGCTTTCTAGCTTTGTCCCTCGTTGGAGTGACTGCATTGTCCCCTACTGAGCGAAACCCTAGCTTCAGAAACCACCGTAGACAGAGGTCACCGAGCAATGGATAGGAGGGACAGGCCCCCCCCTAGCTAAAATCCCACATCACGAATCCAACGGAATGGATGGTTTGTCGATTGGAGCCCCGAGCATCGATCTATGGTGAGTTGCAGGTCACCTCTAGATACCGTTCAGGGACACCTGGTGGACTTGGGACCGATGCGCAAAAACCCTCACAGAGCGGAAATTTGAATTCTGTCAGCTCCTACTAGTGTGTTTGGGCATGGGAAATATGGCAATGCCAACCGCATCCCCACCATCTGTGGCTTTCCAGATTTGGCCCTCGTTGGCGTGACTGAATTGTCCCCTACTGAGCGAAACCATAGCTTCAGAAACCACCGTAGACGAATGTCACTGGGCAATGGATAGGAGGAAGATGCCGCCCCCTAGCTAAAATCCCACGTCACGAATCCAATGGAATCGATGGTTTGTCGATCAGAGGCCCGAGCATTGATCTATGGTGATTTGCAGGTCACCTCCAGATACCATTCAGGGACACCTCGTAGACTTGGGCTCGGTGCGCAAAAAGCCTCATGGAGCGACAATTTTGAATTTTGTCAACTCCTACTATTGTGTTTGGGCATGGGAAATATGGAAATGCCAACCGCATCCCCACCATCCGTGGCTTTCCAGATTTGGCCCTCGTTGGCGTGACTGCATTGTCCCCTACTGAGCGAAACCCTAGCTTCAGAAACCACCATAGACGGAGGTCATCGGGCAATGGATAGGAGGGAGAGCCCCCCCCCCCCAGCTAAAATCCCACGTCACGAATCCAACAGAATCGACGGTTCGTCGATCGGATGCCCGAGCATCGATCTATGGTGAGTTGCAAGTCACCTCCAGATACCGTTCATGGACACCTCGTGGACTTGGGCCCAGTGCGCAAAAAACCTCATGGAGCGGCAATTTACTAGTGTTAATATACACATGTACTAGTGTTAACATGTTGCATCAACAGTATAATTTAAATTTTGAGTTAAAAACATTGGTTTTTCTTTAATATAGCTTTTGTTTATAGATACAAACCTACACCATGCATATTATATAACTTATTAGGTTAAGGGTTACATTCTCGAGATTTTTCTTTAGGGTACTGGGAAAAGGAAAAATATTGCTTCCACCCACATATACTTAGTGTTTACTTACACATGTTGCATGCTTTTCCCTACAAAATGCCATTGTCTAAAGGGAATTATCACATAATAGATATTATATTGTTGAAGGAATGAAATAACCCTATTACTCATAATGATGAATGATGATGATGTTCATGATGTTAACGGTGATGATGATGAGGATGTTGATGATGATGACGATGATGATGATGTTCATGATGTTGATGGTGATGATGTTGATGGTGATGATGAGGATGATGATGATGATGATGTTCATGATGTTGTTGGAGATGGTGATGAGGATGATGATGATGATGATGATGATGATGATGAAGGTGATGAAGATGATGTTGATGGTGATGGTGATGATGGTGATGATGGTGAGAATGATGATGATGAGGATGAGGATGAGGATGATCATGAGGATGATGATGATGATGTTCATGATGTTGTTGGAGATGGTGATGATGATGATGTTTATGGTGATGATGAGGATGATGATGATGATGTTCATGATGTTGATGATGATGATGATGATGTTCATGATGTTGATGGTGAGGATGATGATGAGGATGATGTTCATGGTGTTGATGGTGATGATGATGATGATGATGATGATGATGATGATGAAGGATGATGATGTTCATGATGTTGATGGTGAGGATGATGATGACGATGATGATGATGATGATGATGAGGATGAATGATGATGATGTTCATGATGTTGATGGTGAGGATGATGATGAGAATGATGATGATGATGAGAATGATGTTAATGGTGATGGTGAGGATGATGATGATGTTCATAATGTTGATGGTGATGATGATGATGTTCATGATGTTGATGGTGAGGATGATGATGAGGATGATGTTGATGATGTTGATGGTGATGATGATGATGAGGATGATGATGATGAATGATGATGATGTTCATGATGTTGATGGTGAGGATGATGATGAGAATGATGATGATGATGAGAATGATGTTAATGGTGATGGTGAGGATGATGATGATGTTCATGATGTTGATGGTGATGATGATGATGAGGATGATGATGATGAATGATGATGATGTTCATGATGTTGATGTTGAGGATGATGATGATGGTGTTCATGATGTTGATGGTGATGATGAGGATGATGATGATGATGATGATGATGAAGGTGATGATGAGGATGAGGATGAGGATGAGGATGATGATGATGATGTTCATGATGTTGATGGTGATAATGATGATGAGGATGATGATGATGAATGATGATGATGTTCATGATGTTGATGGTGAGGATGATGATGAGGATGACGAGGATGAATGATGATGATGTTCATGATGTTGATGGTGAGGATGATGATGAGAATGATGATGATGATGTTCATGATGTTGATGGTGATGATGTTGATGGTGATGGTGAGGATGATGCTGATGATGTTCATGATGTTGATGGTGATGATGATGATGTTCATGATGTTGATGGTGAGGATGATATTGATGATGTTGATGGTGATGATGATGATGAAGTTGAGGATGATGATGATGATGATGATGATGATGAGGATGATGTTGATGATGTTGATGGTGATGATGATGATGAAGGTGAGGATGATGATGATGATGATGAAGGTGATGATGAAGGTGATGTAGGTGTTTCCATTATTTGTTACTTAGTATACATGCTAAGGGGTATATTTGATTGCTTTAGTTTATTGTTTAGTCACATTTTTCAACTCTCATATCTATAGTCAATCAAAATAGATTTTTTGGTACATAAACACATGAGATTACCATTCATAGATTGACAATTCCAATAGGTATTTGATACTCAAACATGATCCCTAGTTGTTCTTTGGGTCTCTTCATCTTTTGTTACTCTCTAGGATGTGATAGACCTCCATTTTGACCATAACACCTAGTTGAAGGGTTTGGGTGAATGAAAGTTTATGATGGTCTCTCGGGACATGTCAATGTAAATACAAACATGGAAAACCAACAATCTATTGTCTTGGAGGGACGATTCAAAA
>LPNX011101776.1:95363-113328 GCA_001517045.1 Pseudotsuga menziesii | reverse complement strand
TGATGTTGATGGTGATGATGATGATGATGGTGATGATGATGATCATGTTGATGATGATGACGATGATGATGATGATGAAGGTGATGATGATGATGAGGATGGGGATGAGGATGAGGATGATGATGTTCATGATGTTGACGGTGATGATGATGATGAGGATGATGATGATGATGAAGGTGATGATGACGATGAGGATGATGATGATGATGTTCATGATGTTGATGGTGATGATGATGATGAGGATGATGATGATGATGATGAGGATGATGATGATGATGATGGTGATGATGATGATGAGGATGATGATGATGTTGATGATGTCGATGATGATGATGATGATGATGATGATGATGATGAGGATGATGAAGATGATGTTGACAATGTTGATGGTGATGATGAATGATGATGATGATGATGACGATGATGAAGGTGATGATGATGATGAGGATGATGATGATGATGTTCATGATGTTGATGGTGATGATGATGATGATGATGTTCGTGATGTTCATGATGTTGATGATGAGGATGAGGATGAGGATGATGATGATGATGATGTTGATGGTGATGATGATGAGGATGATGATGATGACGGTGATGATGAATTATGATGAATGATGATGATGATGATGAGGATGATGAAGGTGATGATGATGATGATGATGATGATGATGATGATGTTCATGATGTTGATGGTGATGGTGATGATGATGATGATGTTGATGATGTTGATGATGATGATGATGATGTTGATGATGTTGATGGTGATGATGATGATCATGTTGATGATGGTGATGATGATGATGATGCTGAAGGTGATGATGATGATGAGGATGAGGATGATTATGATGATTATGATGATTATGAGGATGATGATGATGAATGATGATGATGTTCATGATGATGATGATGATGATGATGATGATGATGTTCATGATGTTGATGGTGATGATGATGATGAGGAGGATGATGATGAGGATGATGTTGATGATGTTGATGGTGATGATGGTGATGATGATGATGATGATGATGATGATGATGATGATGGTAATGATGGCAATGGTGATGATGATTATGATGATGATGATGAAGGTGATGATGATGATGATTATGACGATGGTGATGATGAAGGTGATGAAGATGATGATGATGAAGAAGATGAAGATGATGTTGATGGTGATGGTGAGGATGATGATGATGATGTTCATGATGTTCATGATGTCGATGATGAGGATGATGATGATGATGATGATGGTAATGATGGCAATGGTGATGATGATGATGATGACGATGGTGATGATGAAGGTGGCGATGATGATGATGATGATGATGAAGATGATGATGAGGATGATGATGAGGATGTTCATGATGTTGATGGTGATGATGACGAGGATGATGATGAGGATGATGTTGATGATGTTGATGGTGATGATGATGAGGATGATGATGAGGATGATGATGAGGATGTTCATGATGTTGATGGTGATGATGATGATGATTGCAATGATGGCAATGATGATCATGATGATGATGACGATGGTGATGATGAAGGTGGTGATGGTGATGATGATGATGATGATGAAGATGATGATGATGATGATGATGATGATGATGTTCATGATGTTGATGGTGATGATTATGATAAGGATGATGGAGGTGATGATGATGGTGATGATGATGACAATGACGACGATGGTGATAATGTTGATGATGATGATGATGATGATGGCAATGATGGCAATGGTGATGATGATGATGACGATGGTGATGGTGAAGGTGATGATGGTGAAGATGAGGATGATGAAGATGAACATGATGAAGATGATAATGATGATCATGGCGATGTTGATGATGATGATGATGGTGATGATGATGTTGATGATGAGGAAGGTGATGATGAGGAGGAGGAGGATGATGATGATGATGACAACGATGGTGATGACGATGATGTTCATGATGATGATGAGGGCGATGTTGATGATGATGTTCATGATGTTGATGGTGATGGTGATGATCATGTTGATGATGATGATGGTGATGATGAAGCTAAAGATGACGATGAGGATGAGGATGATGATAATGATGATGGCGATGGGGATGATGATGATGATGAGGAAGGTGATGATGATGAAGATGAATATGAAGATAATGAAGATGATAAGGAAGGTGATGATGATGTTCATGATGTTGATGGTGATGATGATGATCATGAAGTTGAATATGATGATCATGTTAATGATGATGATGATGATGATGAAGTTGAAGATGATGAAGATGAAGATGATGATGAATGCTATTTTTGGTTTTACAAAACGTGCACACGATTTGTCAGCACATAACGCACACGCATTTTGTTCAGTTAAATCACGCTCGCGTATTGTTTAAATTTAAAAATTTATTCCCTCCAAATGATAAGGCCGAGCCTCCACCCATGCTTTCGTGGAATTCCTATGCCTATGTGTCTGCTTTGTACTTTGCTTCGGATTCAACATGCCTGTGCCTTGGAGTATGATCAACCATGGCTAATTCAACATTATATCCAAATTTTCAATATGTTCGTGTTTAGCGGTTCATCTAATTATGCTGCATACCTCCATTTTTTATGAGATTTTAGAAACAGATATGGTTTTTTTTCCAGATTCTAAATATGTAAATTTTAACAAGAATACATAATTTTTTCTATTTTTTTCTTATTTATCTTCTGTCATCACTCCTCAACTCAAAAAACACACTGGTAGTGTTTCGTCCATATCTCTTTCGTTTCTCAACCATTTAAAACAAAAATTGTATGGTGCACTAAAGACCACCAATCTCTACATGTTATAAAAAACCCATTTCCAAATAATTGCATTAAGACATTCAAACGCTGCACCCACAAATGATGTACCGTTTTCAAGGTTTGATCTATTACATAATTAAGAAAAAAAATTAAAAATATTATTTTTATTATTGGAAAAATAGTCGTGCACTAGTCCTATATGTTCTCTATCTGTATACTAGTTTTCATAAGTTTATTCCATCATTTAGACACTCAGACGCTGCACCCACAAAAACATATACCTTATAATTTGTCACAAAAATAAAAAGTGCCCGTTAAAATTTATCTAACTTTAGATAGTTAACAACATTTTCAATAGGAAAAAATATATATATTTGGAAAGGTCATTCAATTTCCTACATTTCTTGTTTTTTACTGATCGCAAGATTCATTGTGTAAGTGTCTCAAAATATCCATGCAAGTTGATGGATGTCTATTTTTTCAATTTCGTATTGCATCTAACGCGCCAAAAGAGACCCTCAACTTCTTGCACACACCCCTAGATGGTCTTGAATGCAGTCCGGATTAATGATGAGTTTTTCGTTTTAACTATAGACAGACTTAGAGGATTTTTTTAGATGCAGTTTGATGATTGCTGTTGCAAAGAAGACATATATAAAAGAAAAATTAGAAGGAAATTGAGCAAGGAAAGGAAAAGTAAGAAGAAGAGATGTTGCTCCAAAAAAAGAAGAAGAAAGTGAAGTTCTGAGATCAACAGGATCTCAAAAAGACCAACGGATTACTGAACAAAATCGATAGCAGCAGAGGCCTAGGCTTGGGAAAAGTTCATCAGTTACCAAGCTGGTCCCTTTTTATAAAGTGCTCTCAAATATTAATATGAAATGTAACGCATTTTATAAATCATGAGCACTCACTAAAAGACAAAATTGTGAGATTAAACGGTTGGGGGAGCCTAAAGGTCACCAAGGGGGCAGCCCAAAACTTTTGCTGTTTTGTATAAATATAGGAGATTTAGATGTAATAAGGGACTTTTTCGTAGATAGATTTGTGATATTATGTTGTAAGAAGAACTATTTCCTTTTGTAATAAGAATTACAAGTTTCCTGTTGGAGAAAGCTTGGTGGAAGACTTCAAATGCTGTGCTGGATTTGTTGAATGTGAACTATTTCGTTTTTAGCTTGTGTCCATTAACTGTGAGATCATTCTAGCTCTTTGAACCTATGTTCTTATTATGAATGTGCTCTAGTTTATTCCATGAAATTTCCATTGTGAGTAATGAAGGCTTTTCATAAACAATGAGCTATCTTTTTGTTCATATATCTATTAATGTTCATGTGTTTTTAAATAAGTAACAGCTATCTATGATTTTTCTTAATGCATGTGCAGAAACACATTACTCATTGATAAATGATAATCTTGGTCCCTAGGGATAGGTTAGATAGTTAGTTTTAGTTTCTTGCTATGTGTGATTTATATGCGAGTGAGTTAAGACGAGAGGTAAGAACCTGCGCATCACATTGTGACCGCTCCTCGTATTCTCTATCAATCTACATTCTTAGATAGGCACTTGCATATCATACATAAATTCAAAAAACTAAAACATACACGGTGGAACAGGCCATAACCGGTAAAACCTTTTATTTTTTTACTTGACCTACACTAGCTGGATCGTAAACCGGGCAGATTCCCCATACCAAACAGTAACGGGCTAGTTGGAAACATTTACTGGGGAGAATCCCTAACTGTTGTTACCTGCGAATTTCTAGACATCAACAGATTGATAGAAGATAAAGATGTTGTAGAAGAACTTGCAGCTTTAGTAAAAGAACCTCAATTAGATGTGCGACAAGAAAGTAGAGTTAACCACATTAAGAAAAGATTGAACATTGGTCGTGAGCCAAGGATGAATTCCCAAATAGGTGATTATCAAATGATTATATTATTCTAGACTTGGAATCATATGTTAACATCTTACCAGAAAGACATGGGAAATTATGGTAAAATCAGGACTAGTACAGTCTCTTGTTCAACCGAGATCAGACAATCAGTGGAAGGTTTTGCATATTTTTCAACTCAAACAGGTTCCTATCGAGATAGAAGGACTTAGTACCTATGCATATTTTGAAGTTATAGATATTGTCTATGATATGAATCCATATTCCACACTTTTGGATATCAACCGGGCTATTGACATTCAAACTATTATCAATTTTAAGAAGACGATATTGACATTCGATGATGCAGAGATAAGGGTGGTCGCTCCAATTGATCCTCTGGAAAGCTAGAGATATGTCAAGCAAGTAAACAGTGTAGGATAAGATGGATATATTGATCATACCTACAATATTACTTCTCTGATGGGTGACTATGATAATTAGAAATCCAATGGAAAACTTAGTTGGTGAAGCATTAGTTACTTCTCATTAGACCCAGGAGAAGCTGTAGAGAACTAGTAGAACCAACTACATGAAGTGTCAATGCATGAATGTGAAATAATTAAAAAGTATCTGCGATATGTAGGTACTGAGGTATGTGATCTACCTACCTATTAAGGTTTACCTAACTTGGAATATTTTCTTACAGATTTTGAAGAGACATTAACTGAACCTCCATGCTTTTTAGCCCTGGATTTGTCATTGAAGGCTACACCTGGAAGATGGTGGGTTGTGCATAAGTACTATTTCATAATGGACTCAATACTGGAGAGAGTTGGAAATCCAATTAGGTGAAATGGTGCCCTACACTGGTCAGAAATACACTTGACTGACTAATTGTGTTGAACATATTAAGCATTGGTGCACGACATGGTAGACATCATCACGACAAGAATGGATCCACCAGTTTGTAAACACATTGGACATGATACCAAGAAAATGGTATATGTTGGTTGAACTATGATAATAAATAGTTGATTGGGAAGAGTTAGCTTCCATTTTCACACATACATTTGAGTTTGCAGATGATAATCAAATAATTGATGCTTCTTTCCAAGTAATTAAAACCAAGATCTTTAATGACATTCCTGTGTCATGACAAGTTTCCATCAAAGCAGCGCGCCAATCCAACATTGGATGGAGTGATACAATATAATCGGTGAACCTGATAATTATGATCAATATGACATAAATATTCCCAAATATTAGGCTACTCGCACAGTGGAAGGATCATGTGCCATTAAGTGAAAACTTTTTGAATCCTTTGAAAATAAAGAAATTAAATATTGGTTCCCCAGAGAACCCAAAATTTGCCAATATCAGAGACTACTGGGATGATGAGACCACAGGAAATATTTCTAACTTATTGCATGAATTTCAGGATCTATTCCCCACAAAAAATTTAGAAATGAAGGGAATTGTTGCTGAACTTGGAGAAATGAAGATTCCATTGAAGCCTAATGCCAAACCTATCAAACAACGACCATACAAACTCAATCTAAGATACAAAAAAAATTCATGATAGGGTTCGACATAATTATACATGCAGGCATTATAGAATCCGACGACGAATATGAATGGATTAGTCCTATGGTGGTGCAAGACAAGAAAACTAGTGAAGTCTGTATATGCGTCAACCTAAGGAAGATGAATGATGCATGCCTACATGATCCATTTAATCCCCCATTGACAGATGAAGTGTTGGAGGGCATCAGAGTTCAAGAAGTATATTCATTTAATGATGGATTCTATGGTTACCATCAAATCAAAATTGCGAAGGAAGATTGGTAAAAACATCATTTGCGATAGAATAGGGATGCTTCCAGTATAGGGTAATACTCTTTGAGCTCAAGAATGATCCTGCTATTTTTCCTAGAATAGTCGTAGTTGCTTTTAAATATTTCATCCATATATTCCTTGAATTCTACTTTGGTGACTCGAAAGTATATGGGATAGTAAAATATCACACTGAGAGTCTCAAAATGATTCTTTACCGGTGTAAACAGTTCCATATTTCCCTTAATTTAAAGAAGTGCATTTTTCGGGTCCCTTTTGGAATTTTATTGGGTCATGTGGTTTGTCGCAATGGCATGTCGATGGATCCTGCCAAGATTGTGATTATTTTCAACCTACCACCACCATCAAAAATGAAACAACTGAGAACAACTTTGGGAAATATGGGGTATTAGAGAAATTCATGAGAGGGTATCCAGAGGTCACTTCCCCTATGGATAAATTGTTGAAGAAATACATCAAGTTTAAATGGAATGAGCAATGTCAAGAGAGTCTATATATTATTAAAAACAAGATGGTTAAATTTCCTATATTGGTCTTTCTAGACTGAAAGAAAGAGTTTCATGTACATGTCTATGCATCGTCTGTTGCATTGAGTGTTGTACTTGCTTAGCCACATGAGGTTTCTATTGATCACCCTATTGCATTTTCTAGTATAAAAATGTTGACGACATAAAATAACTATAACATGATAGAAAGAGAAGGAATCTCTCTGGAATACGATTTTCAAAATCTTTGACATGATTTGTTGGGAGGAAACTTCCATATGCATACATACCATTATGCATTGAAGTATTTAGTCAATAATCCAATGTTGGGGGGTAATATTTGTCAATGGTTCTGCTATTCCAAGGATTTGGTTTTGAAATTATTGTCAAGTCAGCTCGGATAAATTCAAGACTAGACCATCTGTCGAGGTTAGAAATTGGAGAAGATTTCGTTAGTCTCGACAATAGTCTTCCTGGTGCACAACTATTTGCATTAAATATGTTTGATGATCACTACAGAGATATTGTACATATATTAACTGTAGGATATGCAACATAAGGATTTATTACAACATAGAAGAAACAATTAGTTGTAAAAGTTTCATATTTCCAGTTGATCGTTGGACAATTGTACAAGATGGGTACAGCTGAAATCCTCATCGCTATGTTTTGGAACATGAGAGATCAATTGTTCTGAATGAAGCCCATAATGGTTTTGCAGGAGGTCACTATGCATGAAAAGAAATAATTCCCAAGATATTACAAGTAGGATTGTGGTTGAATGTCACGTCGCCACCCCTCTATCGGAGAGAGGACGCGACTATGCCGCTATCTAATCCGAGCAATCTAGCCCCATGAATGTAATAAAATGCATTGAATTAAAAACATACACAATTGCATAAACCATTAACATACAATGAAAGAAAAATCATTTCCATTCAATCATTTAACCTGTTCATTTAAATCATAAACACATAAAAATGCAGACATTAACACATAGATACTTATGTTATGAATAAGCTTGTCCCGCACCAAGCTATGTCACTGCATTGTTCCATCAAACCATAGGATAGTGTGCTCATCAATCTCTCAGCAACACTGCCACCCCCGAACTAGGCATGATTCCCACAAGGAATAAGGGAACACTAGCAGGATCACACATAGCCAAGGATACCACAAAATTCAGCCAAGCCAACACAGTTGGGTTTATCAGGCTACAAAATAGCGGGAAAGGATGACTGCTAAGCTAGTGATCTCAACCATAGAGCTATGGACACCTGCACTAGATCTAGCCTAGCTTCTAGAATATCTACACACCCAACAGAGGGAAGCACCCCCTTCTTTGCTACACAGTCCCTTAGGATATGTCTTCCCTTCCAGTGCTATTCAGGGTGTGCAAAGAAGAAAACCAACCCCCTGTATCTGTCAATGAGGTTCCTTCACACACTAGGTTTATCAAGCTAGTGAGACCCCATTTCCACTCCCAATTTAGTTCAGACCAAAGAACAGATGCATACAGAGCAAGATACACAATTCTATGTTGGGGTAGACAATTTTTGGGAACAAAACGAATTGTCATGATGGGTGAAACAACCCACTAATAGCAATTTGATTCCTAGAGAAGTTTTGGCCCTAACTTGGCCAAAATGAACTCAACAACACCTAATAAATCGTGGGTCTCTTCTCCCACTCGCTATGCAACACAAAAACAGTTTTCCTTAGCACGACAATGAGGATAAACAACAAAAATCCATTAGACAAAGAGCCCAGCCATTGATCTTCTCCCAATCAACTTCCCAGACATGGGAAAACTCCAGAACTTGCAAAAAAGTGAATGGGAAAAACATTTGCTCCCTGAATGGAAATCCCATGCGAGGAAATCAACTGCCTATGTGCATGAGGAAAAATGCGGCTACCAGTGCATTAGGGTGAGTTGCGAATACCTCCATGAGTGAAGAATACAACTCTCTTCCTCCACGTGAGGGTAATGGATGAGAGATCTCCCTTGGGCAAGTGTGGGGTCAAAGTCTGAAATCCCTGCCAGATTTGAAAGATTCCCATACTCCCCTTTTCCCAAGGAAATAACTTCCAACCTACTCCTTGGAGAGTAAAGTGGTGGGTTGAATAAGACAAAAAAAGTAGTTTCCAACTCTTTTGGGTTCTTTTATTGACATTTGTATTTTTCCTATTGGCCCAAGGTTAAATATCCCACCTTCCCCCCTTAAAAATAAAAAATAAAAAACAACAAAGAAAAACAAAAACCCTACCCTTCTTCCCCCTCCCCCTCTCGGAATCGCTTCCTGAGAAGGGCAGCATTTAGCAGGGGGAGAGGGGTGGGGATGGGGAGGGAGTATGGGAGAGAAGGGGGCAGTGGAGGGGAAGAGAGGGAGGAGGGATGGGGTAAAGAAGGCAAGCGGAGGGGAGGACAAGGAGGGAGAGGAGGAGGAGAAGTGGGGACAAGGAGTGGTGCATAGTGCGAGTTGAGGGTGGGCTAGTAGCGACGTGATTATGGAAATCATGGTTCGCCTATAGGGGTTCGTGTGGGTAGATTTATTGTTTAATTCTTTTTATTGATAAATTCTCTTAAAATGTTTTTTATTTTAATTTGGGTTTTTGAATTTTTTTATTAAATTTCACATTTTTTAATTTATTTTTTTAAAGCTAAAGTTTTTTAAATTTTTAACCTTTCATAATAGTGACAATTATTTTAGGAGGTCCACTTTTGAAGATAGGGGTCGATTTAGGGTTTATATTATAATGATACCACCCATGGTTCATTTTAGGGTTGTTTTTTGTGTTTTTGAGGAAAAATTATGAATTTTATAGTTTAATATACGGTTTGATTATGCATTATATCATAAATTATCTTATTTTATATGGAAAGAGTGGTGAAATAATTTCTTCAATAAGTTGTGTTTAACTAGGTGCTAGTTAGATACAGTGTTACTAATATATTTAATAAATACAATTTTAAATTATGATACAATGACATAATAATGTCATTTTTTGAAAAGTGTGCTACTGGTAGAATTAATTTTCAAATCAAGCCTTGATTTTAAGGGTATTGTAAATAACACCAGCATAGATCCAAATCCTAGGCTCTATCAAGCGCCGAGAGGGATCAAATATTTGGAGGTGCAAACCTCTTCTTAAGTATTCCACACAACTACGAGCTTTGGTGTGATTCAGATCAAAAGACAGATCTTTTATTTAAGGTCGACATATAATATTTGTATTATTAATATTTAATACTATTTATGGCTGACATATAATATTTTTCTATTATTTTTTATTTTGTTAAGAAATAACATTACAACATATTCCCCATACATGGTTTTAAAACCATGTCCACAACCAACATTTTTTTGCGGATAATTCAATTTTTAATTTTTTATTATTTTCTCAAGTAGGAACATTACAACATATCCCCCATATTGTGTTTTTTTCTTACCGACATGTGTTTTGCCGATAATTATTTATTTTTTATTTTTTATTGTTTTGTTAGGTAGGAACATTACAACATCTTCCCCATATCAGGTTGTTTTTGTGGCCGACATTTATTTGGGAGGATAATTAACTTTTTTATTCTTTATGGTCAATATTTAAAAGAGTAATGTTACATAACGTTGCAAGATATCCCCCATACTAGGCTACAGAGCAACTCTCGACACAATTAAGGAGTGTTTTCTCCATGTCCACATTTTTATCCATGAAAAAAGTGGTGCTACTGATTGCACCACGTTTTGATTTGGAGGTGTTTTTGGGTGTTTTTTTCACAAAGATAGGAGGTTTTATGGCAAGAGTTCTTCTTTGAGTATAAATTTCTCATCAAGTTGTATAACATGTTTTGACCAGAGGACCACCTTAAAGGTACTTCCAACTTCAAAACATGGAAGGCAATAGTGTTGAACATTCTTGAGAAGCAGGATCTTGATTCATTTGTGACTTCTGTGGTAGAGGAACCTACCACTAATGCAGAGAGATTCAACCACAAAAAGAATCAAGAAAAGGCAAAGAGGATCATATATGATTCTGTGAAGGACAATATCATGTCGATGATTATAGGTCATTGAAGACGGCAAAGGATTATTTTGAAACATTATAGAACCTTTATGAGAAGAAGGATCCTAATCAAATAGGGCCTTGAAGAACAAGTTGTGCAAGCTCAATATGGAGAAGGATGAGACTCTAGCATCATTCTTGACAAAGATTTCACAAGTGAAAAATCAACTTGTTAGCATCGTTGTAGAGACACATCAATATGATCTTCTTCAAATTTTCATCGATGGTCTCGCTCATGGGAGACTTTCTTGGCAGTGGCAAATAAAAGAGAAGAGAAACCCAAATTTGAAATATTATGGCATTATTGCTTTTAAGAAGAGGGGAGCACTTGAAGAAAATTTGTGTGCACTAAGGAGGAGAATATTTACCTCATGGAAAGAAAGAAGAAATGGAGGAATCCATTCGCTACCAAGAAGTCCTTTCATGAAAAGAAGAATAATTTCAAGAAGGATTTCGACAAACCAATGGCTGAATGCTTATATTGTGGAAAGAAGGGCCACTATGTGAGAGAAAGATGTTAGGAAAAATATATGTTAATAATTGGACAGTTAAATTGTCATTCTGAGGACTTGTAAACTTAGAGGTGTCGGCACTATATGTGAAGGGTTGAAGGATAACCTATCCTAACTTGACCTATCCCAATGTTAGAAAACACACTTCAACATGCAGGTAGACTAACACCTCAAGAGGAAGCCCGACATGGTACACCTTATCTCATGAGTTAGGTATTTAATCCTCTTATTGATACTTGGATCTATATGAAAGTGAAAGTACAAGAAAGTGAAAATGAAGATATGAATTAACTAAGGAAAATAAATTTACAATTAATTTCCAAGATAACTAAAACTCAAATCTTTAACTAATAAACTCTATGTGTTGGTTTCATAGTCCAAAGTAAAAATAGTGTGTTGGTCTAAATGGACAAAACATGGTTACATTGGAACTTTGTTATGCAATTGAAAAATATTGGAATATAAGATACAATCTTTTCAACCCTCAAATTCACACTTGCAATTTATATATCGAAAGTTGGCAATGCTATGGAAGAATGCTTTAAATTAAAGAAAAAGAATCATTGAATGTAATCAAATCCTACAGAGACAAGCAAGTTTCCTATGGTTACGATATTATGCAAAATAACTCTTATAAGCAGAGTATTGACAAATTAAACATTCGGTTTATGAATGGAAATAGTATACCTAAAATTCTCAAAGTCATTTAACTACAATGAACATAGCACCTTTGGAGTGAAACCACACTACTCATCTAGGCTACCAAAGTCCAATCTATTTTTGCAAAGCTCCAAGAAGCTACAGGAAATGGAAGAAAACCAATATCAAGAAGAAAATCACTATGGTCAATGAAAACTACATAAATAAATGAGTTTGCTTGCAATATGGGAAAAATAGAAAGCATGTAAATAACATTAATATCATTTCTAGATTTTATTTCTCTAAATCGTAGTCACAAACAATTGACATCCTTCTAAATTACAGAAATGAAGATCTACAAATTAAAAAAAAATGTTCTTTTTATTTGATACAAACAATAACACGCACATAAATCAATTCTACAATTGAGCTCTGCAATTTAATAAGAATATTATGTACCTGTGTAAACATGAGAATGAAATTGCAATAAATAATAGAGCACGATCCAAAGGATGGTTAGTCCCAGGGATTTCACAATGCAAATGTACAAGTTATATACATAATCTCATTTCTAGAAATTTGATTCTTCATTAGATCGAAATGGGGTTACAAAATGATCAGTCTTATGCCCCACTCTCCTCTTCTCCCTTTTCGAATCAGTTATATATATATATATATATATATATATATATTAAACAAATGGAAAATTAAACCACTTAAAGGATCGATCCCATGGAGATAGAAATTGTCGAACTAAACATAGAAATTTCAGTTTGATTTTCATTATAGATTGATGACTATATTGAACCGCCAAGTAGCATCTCTGATATAGGCATTGATTTTGAGACAACTGGTGTTCTTCAAGTGAAATTAGGGCCAATATTCTAGGGATCAAATGAATGACCTCGGTGGAATCCGATAGATCACTAACCATCTAGGATCACCAACAAATAAAACCCATGTGTCATATTTGGCAATGGAGTCCCGCATATATGTTAACCAACGAAACCTGTTTCGTAGAAGTGTCAGAACATGTGTCGAAATAGGTCCCAGAAGAGGTACTAGATTGCAAAATTTGACAGAGGTGTCGGATTGAGTGCGAGATTGCAAAATTTCATATATGTCCAACACAACAAGGTATAAACCAAGTAATGAGTCTGATTATGATTTTGAATTCATAAAAGGGTTAAAAATATTTAAAATTAATGCAAAATCACTTTGATTAATCCTCCATAACATAATATCCTCAAAATGTTATATTAAGACCCCAAATGAATGATTGAGATGCACAAAACTAGTCAAATATCTAGTTTCCCATACATAATTAAGCTTAAAATTCAATATAAGATGGGAAAAATAGGGACCCATCACTCCGCCACTCTGAATATCTTGCAGGTCCCATTGCAAGGGAATCAAAACTGATAGAAAAATTAAATTTAGCACTTGCACTTAAGAGGGAATGAGGTTGTTTATGTAGTGTTACTCTAAGATCTTTGAGGTTTTTTTTTCTATATATATATATATATATTAATAGCTTCCTTAAGCTCCCATTAGAGCAATGATACAACTCATATATATGAGATTTCAATCAATGAAGTTGAAGTTACGAAGGGTGAAGATTGAAAAGACAAAAAAAAATCCATACCATTTTGTCACCTATTAGAATAATGATTATGTGTCACGTCCCCGTCCCTCAGCCGACGAAGAGGATGCGACAAACATCAAAACACAGCCGAGCAAATAGCCCATGAACATAAAATAGAGGATATTAATGCTGAAATTAAAACTTACAAGCATACACAGATGCATAATTCATCATACAAGGATGCACATTCCTTCAAACAATCAGCGGAAGCAAACACACACATTCCAGCAATTTCCATGTTCATTATAATTCATTTAACATCAATATGATTTGCAGAGATGGGATAACAGCAGCACTTATATGTTGATGAAGAATTCACCTGCAACCAGCTACGTCGCTGCAATGTTCCACCCAACCATAGGCCAGTGTGCTCATCAGTCTCTCAGCAACGCTGCCACCCCCGAGCTGGGCATGATTCCTCCAGAATAAGGGTCAATTGCAGGCTTATACATAGCCAAGGGGCACAAACAGCAATCCAACACAGCTGGGTTTCAGAGGCTTTCAACAGACAAGCCAAGCCAGCACAGTCCAAGGCTCAACCACTGCATACCAGCAGCAAAACAACTTCATTCACTACTCTGTGATGAAGGCATAAACAACAGGGTGGGAACCCCAAACCAAAATGAGGCACAGCTCAGCCCGCTAAGCAACTCAGACTGATTTTGGCCCTAACGTGGCCAAAACAACCCAGTTGCAACCCAAACAAGGTACTTCAGCTGCCCAAACACACAATGAACAATAACACAAATCACAGACCACAACGGATAATCAACAGCACTCCCAGCATAGCCATGGGAACTCAACACAGACCACAATGGATAATCAACAGCTCACCCCAAATACCCAGTGGCCCGAAACGCAGTTGGACACCACAGCCAACAAAACGCATTAGCATACACCTTACCAGTGACGTGGGGAGCAACAACCCATTTTGCACAACCAAAGCTGCTGGGAAAACGTATGTGGACCGTAATGCAGATGAATTCACCGTTTCCTGACCTGTGCGTGAGGAACAATAATGCGGAACCCCACCTTCATCCCGTGAGGAAAGGATTTAGCCACTCCATTCACCAATTCGCGGAGGAAAACGACGTGGGTAAAACCCAGGAAATTCCTATGCGTGAAAATGAGAAACGAGAGGGAAATTCTCTGCGTGAGAATGCACAGCAGTTAGGAGGACGCGAATTGCAAGTGCCTGAGCATTTAGCAACTCGTGGAGAGGAAGAAAATTCCTGCGTGAGACCAAAATCACCCAGGGCCTGTGCGTGAGGAGCCAACAGACCCAAAAATCATGGTGAGAGTGAACTCGCCAGGGAAGAGTGCATGAGGGAGAAGAATGGGCAGATGTGGGTGGAGTGAGCAAGTGGGTAAGGCTGACAGCCTACCACAACCACCACCACTTCAACAATAACTCCCCCAACCACCAGCTGAAGCATTAAAAAGGTTAACAAGGGAAGATGGAAAATCAACAAGGTGACAAAACATGGGTTTTTCCCCCATAACCAAGGTTTGACATCCCCCACCCCTTATCCTTTGGAACCATGCCCTTTTCATTCAATGTTGCACTGCCGTAGCTGGTTGTGGTTTTTAGTTTATTTGATGTGTGTGTTTACATGATGCCGAATTATAATGTGCCTTATAGCACAGCATACCATCGGCAATTATCCCCATTGCCGAAAAATACACAACCAAATCGATGGTGGGGCTTTTGCCTTGAGCTCCTCACCGTGATTAATTACAATATATACATCATGCAAACAGGGTCAAAACCGGGGACATTACATTCCCCTCCCCCTTGGAATAACACCGTCCTCGGTGTTCCATTACATATATACAATACATATACAATTGCACATCAAAATTTCAAAATTGCAGACCTATACCATGTTCAGTCATTTACTTGGAACGTTCAAGACCAAGCCTCCCGGCTTCCATGGAATTTTCCTGCTGGTTCTCAGCTTCTTGCTGATCCCGAAGTTTAGGAACCTTGCGGCTATTTCCCTCATCATGTTCCCTCATTAGGCAGTCCCGGCATAGATGATGTCCTCCGCATCTCCAGCATCTCACTGGCTGCTTCATCTTTACCTGCTCAATTTCCTTTGAGTCTTCATGCCTGGACCGTTTCTTATCGGGTCGCTTGGACAATTGTCCCATTGCTGATCCACCTTCCTTTCCTTTGCCAATTGCTCCCAGAAGGCTTTTCACCTCCCTTTGCAAACCAATAGAGTCTTGCAAAATCTGGTGGTTCATTTCACTCTGCCATTTCTGTATCTTGAGCATCTCCCCAAGATGTTCTTGGGTATTGGCAATCACTTGAAGGAGACTTCCAGCCAAGTCCAACAACTTTTGATCTGCTGCCATAATCAATGTGCACCACCTGGTTTCACTTTTCTCACCTGTGGAATGCACCATTGAAATTCTATCAGACCAAGCATAATATAGATATCAAAATCAGTTAGTTAATTACCCAATTGGCATGATAGTTCAAGTTTCATTAAGGAAACTTTCATATTTTTCATGCCTTCCCCCATCAGGCACATGAGCTCCTTCATGTCCATTCCTGGGCAGGGAATTAACTATTCCAGCATTCACAAATTTACTTTAAGCAAATACACACATTTCATTCTCAATTATACATGCATTCAACAATCCTTTGTTTTCACAATGCATAAACATATATATATATATGTATAATCAAAAGGCAAGAGAGAGTAGTAAGAGATTTTCCCCTCTTTGTTCTGTTCCATCCTGGAACCCACACCATCACTATGGCTTTTCATGCTCTCAGCCTCTTTCACTTTACCGTGAATGCTGGACCAATCTCTCTTGGTCATGACACTTAGTGTCTTTGGTCTATTCCAGACCTCTAAACCATGGAGTCTCTCCACATGGTTTGTCTCGGCTGCTAGGACTCCCCCGTCTTACTAGCACCTTTTTCATTACCGCTCAACCCGAGCTTTCCAGGACATTCACATGTCCACGTGCACCTCTAGGATGCTCCCATAGTCCTCGCCTCCAACGATACCTATATCCAAACATTGAATAATTCACATGTTTAGTTTATTCTCATTAGTTTTATCTCTAAAGCAAGAGTTTAAAACATCATAACCAAATCATATACACATGTATATCTGTAAGCAAAAATAATCCAATACTTATATGTATTGTGTGTTTTCTCGTTCGTCCACAGGATCCTGCTTCGCTTTGCAAGCCTTTGGATCACCTATGGACTTAGATGTTAGGTCAGCACGCAGGCTTTTCCTCAACATCAAATAATCAATGTCCAACCAGTACATAACCATGTCAACTGGGCTTGGAACTTTATCATGACCATTTCTAGGTCTAGGATCTACTATGGATCCTTAGGCATATCACAGCCCATCATACACTTATTTCAACAATGACACATACACTTATACCAACCATACACTTATACCGACATGCAATTATACCAACATACATTTATATCAACCATTTACCTTTACCTTTAGCATGTCAACACAAGCAACACAAACAATACAAGCAAACTCATTAGCGTCATTGCTTCAAAACTGTAATCACATTTCATATCATTCACTATCATGTATTGAGACACCAGGAGTGCGTCCACTCCCCAAAGTGTAATCAATATTGAAAACCTTTTCATGACTCGACATCGGAAAAGTGTGCACTCTCTTCCGGTGTGTGCCATGTAGGCCCTATGCATACTCAAGCAATCGGTCATCATGGAAATAAATCAAAACACGTTCTGCATATACAATTTAATAATTAAACATGCATATTCATAGCAATGGTTACAGAACACTTATCCATTTTTCGTCGCAGCATGCCTTTATATCTGTTAGGCACCATCAAGGAGTTGGGAAAAACTGAATGCTAAGATGGTGAGCTCACTGTGGAGCTAGGAACACCTACACCAGAACTAGCCTAACTTCTATAACATCCACACACACACCCAGCACAAGGAATTAGTCCCTTCTCTGCTACACAGTCCCTCAGGCCCTGCATTCCCTTCTAGTGCTATCCCAGGGTTGTGGAGAAGAAAGCCAACCCTCTAGCTCTGTCTATGTGGTTTCCAATCACCAGGTTTAAGAAAACCAAGGCCCCATCCA
>LPNX011101776.1:77783-94990 GCA_001517045.1 Pseudotsuga menziesii | reverse complement strand
TTAGTACCTCTTGAATCCGAAATCCACAATTCGAATTTAACAACCCGTACCAACTAATTTTCACAACCATGAGACTTTTTCTCATAAATGGTAGATTCAGGTATTGGTCAGGGTCTTACCTCTCACTGCCATGCTTGAATAATCTACCTGAAACATAAGCTTCAAACATCCAAACACAAGCTTATGCAAGCCAACAATGGCTAGTGGTTGTCAGCAATTTCTCAAATCTGAAATTCACAATTCGAATCCTAACAACCTATTATGCATATCATATGGTAGATTCAGGCATTGGTCAGGATCTTACCTCTCAATGCCATTCTCAAAATAATCTACCTGAAACATGAGCTTCCATCAACCAAACACTTGGTAAGTATGCATATACTATCTCATTGCTACAGCCATCACTGAAGCATTTTCAGAATTTATAAAATTCAAATACTTCAAAGGTTAGTCACATCAGTGTTCTCAAAGCTCATTTACTTCGTGCAATCATTATCATGCTAACATTGCAAGGTATAGTCATATCATTCATGCAATTAAATGAAAGTTTATATACCCTTACTTCACAGGCGTATCATTCATACCACCTTGCTCTTCAATAGAGCATTTCTGGCAGCCAATTGATCATGACTATCCTGCATTCATAACAGCCTTCAAAACATTTTTAGAATTATCAGTAATTCATCATTTCAGTCATTAGTTCTCCATAATATCACATGCATTCATCTCAATGCATTCACGCAATGCATCACAACATTTGCACCTTTACTTAGGCAATCAGTCACTCACACCCTTCATAGGCACACCTCCAATGCATAACTACAAGATTCACAAAATATTCTTAATGCATGTCCCTTCAATGCTACCTTGCATTGATTCAGGAATACTATGCATTCAACCATACCATGGCCTAACCATGACTACCTCATATAGGATGCATTACTATAATCAATATCATTAACATATATATGCATGGAACCTTTCTACATTCCAATATTCACATGGTGTGAGGTCTCTTACCTGGACCAATCCATGGAAATTGTCATAAGCAAACTCTTACCTGCATGGGTCGTACTTACACCCTTTCCATGACCAATTTGGTTGGTCCTTGCAGGAGATTGAAGAATTTTCTCACAAAATTTTGTTATGGACTTGTTGCCTTATCCCTTCTCCATAGGGTTGCTGGTCTCATTCATCAGCTTCTGCAACATATTCATCCAGGTCCATGTCATCGTTGGTTTTTCCACTAAGGCCAACATCAAAACAGTGATCATCATTAGTGGTTCATTATACATATATAATTTCCAATATTCTTACCAACATACAATATCTTATGCATGCAATACATATCCTCATGCATTTCAAGCATATACTTAGGAAATGTGGTTATAATTAGCAAGATAGAGTCAATTGAAAAACTTCCCTTTCAAGTCTTTCATCTTCTTATGGAGTTTCTTTTCCACACAGCAGCTGGTTGACTTCATAGTTCTTGCTGCCCCTGGGCATGCAACTGTCCATATTTGTCCATTTGACAACAACGGCCATCCTTAGCACTTTTTTGCTTCATGATAAGATTCTGGTCACTTATCCTTGTTCTCCATTGGATAAGCTTTCCAACACCTATTCACACGTGTCATTCCGATCTCGGATGTGAAAACCACACCACTTCCAAGAATGAAGACTTTCACTAATCTCGGCACTTTCATTACACTACTGCAAAGTGGAATTTTCACATTCTTCTAATGATCTTAGAACCATTTTGGCAGCTGCATTTTCGGCATCCCTTTTCTCCTTTGTGAAATCCCTCTGATTCAAACTCTTTCCCAAAACACAGGATTTTCCTTCTTATAAGAACGACTGTGTCAAGGGACAACGGGGGTCAAGGGGGCTTGCCCCCTTGTGGCTTCCGCCACTGCAGGGTGAGTCGAGGGCAGCGCCCTCGTTTTTTTTTTTTTGGTAAAACTATGATTTTCGTGCAATCTGGCGCATTAGCTCGCTGCCATTTTCTCCTTTTCAGCCCTGAAATCCACTGAAAAACAGCTCAAAATCCCCCTGAAAACAACTGAAATCGACTAGGAAATCTCACAGAAAACCCCAAATTTGCTCCCTTGCAGAATCGGCCCTCACTTCATCTATCCATCCGACGCATCGGATTCCAGAACCATCATCACGTCCGCTGAATCGGCTCTCTCGGAAGTTCCAAACTTCCGCAACGGCGGCTTGCCAGACCTTTACTTCTCCCGATCGGCACTCACGGAGAATGATTTTCACGTCGGGCATCGGCTGATTCTCAAATCGGACATCGGAAGACTTTCCCATTGGAAGCCTCATTGCTTCTTCACCTGCAATGGCGGACGTCGACTTCACCAACAAATTTCCAACCTTTCGGCGGTGTCAGCGATCGGACGACTTTTGGATCGGATGCAACATCACTCCGCCGTCCGCAACGACAGCACTTCCGGGATTCTTCCACTTTGAGAACTATTCTGCAACGGCGGACGAGGAGCTTCACCAATCCGTCCGCAATGGCGAATGCCCACTTCGCCATCTCTTCCGATTTGGCACTTACGTCGGATGTCGGACAACTCTCGTAACATTAGATGTCGGAGAACTCTCCCTTCCGCTTTCTCCAACACTTAGTCAACTTTTTCAAATTTCCCAAAATTTATTTCTTTGTCGGCAATCGGACGACTCTCGCATCAGATGCAGGATTGCTTCGCCATCCGCAACGACAGATGGAAGACTTTACCAATCCTTCCGCAACAGCGAAAGTTCACTTCCTTCAATGGCCCGACCATTCCATACTTAGCCAGATTTTGAAATCTTTATGCGGCGTCGGCGATCGGATGGATCTCGAGTCGGATGCGATATTGCTTCGCCAGCCGCAACGGCGGATGGAAAGATCGTTGTCTCTCCCGCAACGACGGAGGTTAACTCCGTGAACCCTTCCGCAATGGTCGGACAGGAAACTTCACCCATTCGTCCGCAACGGCGGACGTCAACTTTGCCAGTCCCCCCGCAACGGTGGAATTCCACTTCCTCCAGTGGTCTGACTGCTCACACTTAGACCATTATTCTGAAATTTTTGCTGCTGCTCTACCGAATAGAGAAGGTAATTCTAACTTCTGTCACTGCATATTCTTGGCCCATAGAGGTCCACTGCTGAAACCCAGAGCTCTGATACCACTCTGTCACGTCCCCGTCCCTCAGCCGGCGAAGAGGACGCGACGAACATCCAAACACAGCCAGGAAAATAGCCCATGAACATAAAATAGAGGATATTAATGCTGAAATTAAAACTTACAAGCATACACAGATGCATAATTCATCATACAAGGATGCACAGTCCTTCAAACAATCACCTTAAGCAAACACACACATTCCAGCAATTTCCATGTTCATTATAATTCATTTAACATCAATATGATTTGCAGAGATGGGATAACAGCAGCACTTATCTGTTGATGAAGAATTCACCCGCAATCAGCTATGTCGCTGCAACGTTCCACTCAACCATAGGCCAGCGTGCTCATCAGTCTCTCAGCAACGCTGCCACCCCCGAGCTGGTCATGATTCCTCCGGAATAAGGGTCAATTGCAGGCTTATACATAGCCAAGGGGCACAAACAACAATCCAACACAGCTGGGTTTCACAGGCTTTCAACAGACAAGCCAAGCCAGCACAGTCCAAGGCTCAACCACTGCATACCAGCAACAAAACAACTTCATTCATTGCTCTGTGATGAAGGCATAAAAAACAGGGTGGCAACCCCAAACCAAAATGACACACAGCTCAGCCTGCTAAGCAACTCAGAGTTGGTGTTGGCCCTAACGTGGCCAAAAAAACCCAGCTGCAACCCAAACAAGGTACTTCAGCCGCCCAAACACACAATGAACAATAACACAAATCACAGACCACAACGGATAATCAACAGCACTCCCAGCATAGCCATGGGAACTCAACACAGACCACAATGGATAATCAACAGCTCACCCCAAATACCCAGTGGCCCGAAACGCAGTTGGACACCACAGCCAACAAAACGCATTAGCATACACCTTACCAGTGATGTGGGGAGCAACAACCCATTTTGCACAACCAAAGCTGCTGGGAAAACGTATGTGGACCGTAATGCAGACGAATTCACTGTTTCCTGACCTGTGCGTGAGGAACAATAATGCGGAACCCCACCTTCAGCCCGTGAGGAAAGGATTCAGCCACTCCATTCACCAATTCGCGGAGGAAAATGACGTGGGTAAAACCCAGGAAATTCCTGTGCGCGAAAATGAGAAACTGGAGGGAAATTCTCTGCGTGAGAATGCACAGCAGTTAGGAGGACACGAATTGCAAGTGCCTGAGCGTTTAGCAACTCGTGGAGAGGAAGAAAATTCCTGCGTGAGACCAAAATCGCCCAGGGCCTGTGCGTGAGGAGCCAACAGACCCAAAAATCGTGGTGAGAGTGAACTCGCCAGGGAAGAGTGCGTGAGGGAGAAGAATGAGAAGATGTGGGTGGAGTGAGCAAGTGGGTAAGGCTGACAGCCTGCCACAACCACCACCACTTTAGCAATAACTCCCCCAACCACCAGCTGAAGCATTAAATAGGTTAACAAGGGAAGATGGAAAATCAACAAGGTGACAAAACATGGGTTTTTCCCCCATAACCAAGGTTTGACATCCCCCACCCCTTATCCTTTGGAACCATGCCCTTTTCATTCAACGTTGCACTGTCGTAGCTGGTTGTGGTTTTTAGTTTATTTGATGTGCGTGTTTACATGATGCCGAATTATAATGTGCCTTATAGCACAACATACCATCGGCAATTATCCCCATTGCCGAAACATACACAACCAAATCGATGGTGGGGCTTTTGCCTTGAGCTCCTCACCATGATTAATTACAATATATACATCATGCAAACGGGGTCAAAACCGGGGACATTACATTATGCACATAGATAAATTGAAATTGATATAGAAACTCCATGATAATATATCTTAATATTTATGGCTTGTAAAATCAATGTAGATCAATATCCAAGTCAAATAGAGTGATATGAAATTATAAAGAGGTTGTCAAATATAAGTTTTCTCCTATTGTATGCATAACAATATAAGAAAAATATGTCCTACCATATAATAATATCATTATCAATTCGAGGCTACAAGTAATAGAATGGTATAATAAGTAGATAGAATTTCCACAAGTCACTCCAACACTCTTATGATCAACATTATTCCACATGCAAATTTCAAAACACCATTCATAAGAAGATTAGCATATTTTAAGAGAGAATATCAAATCAATTCTGATCCAATTAAAATCAAGATTCCCATGAAATAATGATAAAGATTATGAAAAATATGAAATTATAGGAGAATTGTGTAATCTAATTTGTTTTGAATTTGTGTCTCCTTGTTATTACTATGCAAACAAAATTTAAAAGGGTGTTACCATGGTTCAAAACTTGCACTTATCCAACGAATAAAGAAAATTTATAAGATTTATAAATATAAATGAATATTAGTGGATCAACTAAATCAGACCAATCAAATTCTTCCTTCAAAAATAAAATGGACATGATTTTTCCCTTTATTTATGCAATACTTTCTAAAAACAAGATAACGAAAATACCCCTTTTAAAAATTAATGGGAAATTTAGAACAAAGTTGGTCATTAGAAATCAAATTCATAGAATATTCGTCATTCCTTTGGATTCAAAAAATCACAATCATTTGAGTAATAATAATGAAATTGACATTGATTTCACTAAGTTACCAAACATAAATGCACCCTTAAGGTATATACCTTAGATACAGTAAGAATCAAATGGAAAGAATATTTAGGACATCTTAATATCATTATCCAATGGAAACATTAATGAGGTTCATTTATCGTTTAATTTAGCCAAGCGTGATTTTTCCTAGTAATTTACACGAGTCTATTGTTCATACAAACAAGTATAATGTAAACATAAAGAAAGATATCAAAATATGAATCCACTCTGAGCAATCCTGTTCAATACTTCGATGGGATAAATTTGACACCTAAGAAATATCTTCCCCTGGCAGAATTTCACATTGCTAGCAATCCTGTTCAATGCTCCGTTGGGTTTTACTAGTGATACCATAGGCCAAAACCCGCTTCTAGCAAACATGTTCAGTATCCCAGTGGGTAACCCTTTTCCACCCTTAAAATAGCATTGATTTAGATTGTTTTATATAAATTTCTTTTGCAATGAGTGTATGGGATGGTACATAGGTTAGAACATATTTTATATATTTCCTATAAAGAATTCATTGTATGAAAAATGAACTCATGTTTTACATTGATCTAAAGTCATGCTACACCCAAATGTATTTAGTGTGTGTGAGATGCAACCATTGGATAATAATAAAAAGATACCTCTAGTCTCTACAACCAATCTTTCTATTAATATATTATGGAATCCTTATGAAAAGTAACTCAGTGTCCTCCTTTGTTACTATTTTATAGATGATCTTCTGATTGGTTTGGAAACCAACTGGATTGTACAAATAGTCTATAAATTTTTATAAGATAGACTTTCTAAGTATAATCCCTA
Organism: Pseudotsuga menziesii; assembly: GCA_001517045.1. Taxonomy (NCBI): domain Eukaryota; kingdom Viridiplantae; phylum Streptophyta; class Pinopsida; order Pinales; family Pinaceae; genus Pseudotsuga; species Pseudotsuga menziesii. The sequence continues at coordinate 88,410 of LPNX011101776.1, read as the reverse complement.
GATAATATAGGGCTATGAAATTTGAAAATTTGCATAAACAAAGGAAAATAAGTCATTATAGAAACAAAAGGTTGAGAAGGTGTGACTCGAATATTTAGAGGTTTAAAAAGCAATCTATTGTTAAAAATTTTGCATGTTTGTAAGATTAATAATAAGAAATATAACATGTGAATTAATATATCAAGTTAATAAAATCAATGATCATAATAAGTAAAGAGAATGGAATAACTTCCCTTTTGTAGGATAATATACATACTCCTTGATATTTATAAAAAGAGTGTTACGATTATAATCCTCCCTTGTCCAAGCTGGTTAATTTTGCCTAACTTAGGAGTCATTTAGTAATTATTGGGTCTACTAGTACCATTGGGTCCACGTTTCCTAATGGGGCCACATGTACCAGTCAATACAGTGTGGGGAACACATATTGAGGCTAAATGCAACTGACTGCACCTTCATGCACCATTTTAGGTGCCTCCTAGACCAATCCCTACAATTTAGGATCCACTGGGAGTGCCCGCACCAACCTCCTTTAGTTGTTGGCAGTTGGTGACTAGTCAAGCCTAGTTATGCTCCACTTGCATTAAGCTAGATGTCCTCCAGTTCAGTTAGCGCCAGTATTTGTATGGATGCATGTGGGAAGGCACCCTTTATCACCTACCACATCAGTTAGACTAGCTTAAATGATTATAACTAATTGAGAAATTGAATTAGACAACTGGAGATAGCTAGTTAAGCTCCGATAGTGATTTAGACACTTTGAGTTATCCATGCAGTCATATTGAGTTAATCAATTCGAATTACCTCTCATGGATTCGAATTGCCTGGATACTAATGTCATTTTAATACATTGTAAACATTATCCATTTAATTTTTTTTAATTAATGAAAGCATATACAACTGCAACTCAATTTTTGCACTATTTCTTATCATATTCTGAGTAAAATTGTTTGTGGGATCTTCTCTAATTTTTTTCTTGGTCCATAGATTCCTATGAGCTCAATTTCAATATGGTAGCAAATCCATGGAACGACAGTGAAATCATTCTTCTACAGGTTTCATGTTGGATCTATGAAGCAATTTGAGCAAAAAAAGCTTAAAAACATTCCATCTTTGCACTAGAAGTGGAGAGTTTACCACATAATTCCTGGAATCCCAAGCTTATTAATCAAGCTTGATTGATTGACTAAGACAGGTGTGATGCAACTCCAAAAGTGCAGGTTGTTTGAACTTACTTAGTTTTTTGTCTAATTGCGGGTACAGCTTCATATAGATTTGAAATTATCAGTTCCTCTTCTTACTCCATCCACAAGATATTCCGAATGGAAGTTGAAGATGATTTAATATCTAAAGGGACACGATATCTATGAGGTTTCTATTGGAATTGATAAATATTATTATGAGAATGACTGGATAAATGACAGTGATAGAGATTTTGGAACAATATGTCTGGCCCTTTCTCTAAGCTTGTGCTACCTTATTGGATTTGATGAATACCCAAAGGATCTCTATACAAAATTGGATAGAAAATTTGGCAAGCACAATGAGGATCATTATAGAACATTTGAGATCCCACATAGAACTACAAGAGTGTTTTATTGAAAATTATCTTCCTCTACTCTGGTGAATTTGTTTAAGATGAAGAAGAAGTAGAATCTTCCACACAGTCAATTCAAATTGAACAAAGTCTCCTTGTAGTGACTCCTCCTCCCGCTGCTCCGAAAGTTTTTTAGATATCTGATATATCATATTCTCATATGGATTATACAAAATAAGACATTCAAATATATTATATTGAAGAAAAATTATCCTTCCATTCTATGCAAACATTCTCCAGTGATTCTCCTTTAAATTCTCTGCAAACTTTTCCAGTGATTGCTTTAGAAAGTGAAGAGGAATTCGATTTCTATCCCTCTAATGTTGTGACTGGCATGAAAATAAGTAATACCTTGGATAGTTTGGAAATAATATCAGACTGTAGGAGTGATCCATTCACTCTTATTGATCTATATCTTACAGAAAATTCCTACAGGATTGCATGCACCAATACTACAAATTTTGAAGAAGGAGAAAATTGTGCATCTACCATCTTGGTGGACCACACTTTTGGACATGATATGAAATTATTTGGATATAATATGATATTATTTGGATATGATATGATATTATTTGCTTCAATTTTATGTTCCGAGAGCCTTCACTCATGCTTGTAGCTAGTCTCATCAATTTTGGTGTGACAAATCAAGTACCGCAAGTCTCTTTCAAACTTGTTGCTGGGGATTTCGTATTAGTTTCCTCTTATGAGGTTGCTGATATTGTATTTTGTGAATCATTGTTTATTTATGAAGCTATATCAGACTATGTAGCTCAATAATTCTCTCTCCATAGTCCACGGGCTTCTCTACCTTTGTATTTGATCACGTGCTCATCTCCTCACAGAACTAGTAAAGATGGAAACATTCTGCATTTTCCTGGACACTTGATCCTAACAATTGGGGGTTGATTTTACCTCACATTGGTTGATGTTGAAGGATGAAATATATCAGTTTCTTGGGTATTCCTAATATGGTTCTAATTCTCAATAACGTTTTCTCTCTCATCAGTTGCTCTATATGGGTCAAGTTTTCATCTTGCAGTTGTTTATATTTTTGATTCAGTTGAGCATTTTATTCTTCTTACAAAGAGGAGGATTCCTATAGAAATAATGATTTAGTTTGGATTCATAGGTTCACATGCATAGTATGAGGATGATGCTGCATAGAAAAACCAAGCTACTACATTTGTTGTTGCATAGTGCTGCAAATTGCAGCAAAATTTTCACAAAGTTTTTTTCAAAACTTGTTTTCCTCGTTCAGTGCTTAGTTTAAGGGGGGCTATTTCTCCCATGAGTTTGTTACCCATTTAATTGGTTGTTTTAAGTATTTAATTTTTTCATTTTAGCTATAATGGGTGACCTTTGGTCTTAGTTGCTAGGGCCTACAGTTTTCTAAATGAGGATTCAGGGGGGGTGTTAGGATTATAATCCTATCTTGTCCAAACTGGTCATTTTTTCCCAACTTAGGAGTCATTTAGTCATTATTGGGTCCACTAGTACCATTGGGTCAACTTGTCCTAATGGGACCACATGTACCCATCACTAGAGTGTGGGGAACACATATTGAGGCTAACTGCAACTGACTGCACCTTCATGCATTGGTTTAGGAGCCTCCTAGACCAATACCTATAATTTAGGATCCACTCAGAGTGTCCGCACCAACCTCCTTCAGTTGTTGGCAGTTGGTGACTAGTCAATCCTACTTATGCTTTGGTTACATTCAGTTATATGTCCTCTAGTTCAGTTAGCGCCAATATTTTCATGGCTACATGTGGGAATGTACCCTTTCTCACCTACCACATCAATTAGACTAGTTTAACTAATTATAACTGATTGAGAGTCTGAATTAGACAACTGGAGATAACTAGTTAAGATCCAATAGTGATTTAGATTCTTCTAGTTAGCCATGCTGTTAGATTGAGTTAATTAATTCGAATTACCTCTCATGGATTTGAATTGTCATGCCATTTACCTTTTGATTAATGAAAGCATATACAACTGCAACTCATTTTTTGCATCGTTTCATATAATATTCTAAGTAAATTTGTTTGTGGAATATTCTATAAGTTTTGTCTTGGTCCATAGATTCCTCTGAACTCAATTTTAATAAAGAGAAGTAACTCCAAATAATAAAAGAAAACCTCATCAATCTCTAACCAACAACACATATAAGAAGGTTGCATAGAACTAATATAATAATATGCAACATTTATTACTTATTATTTCATACTATCTAAAACAAAACAAAACTTTTATTCAAGTGTAAGCATTCTTCCAATGTAACCATGTGCGGAGCAAGATTTAAAACATACCTATATCCACATATGAAAATGTTACAGCAATGATTACCTGGATATGGACAATCAACCGACTTGCTTCTTTCTACATCAGAAGGTGTTGAAGGAAGGAATGGTATTATGGACACATTACCTCTTGGAACCAAATTTCAATGTAATATTGATACTCACCTTCCTTCCTCATTCCATGCAAGTCCTCTTCTTATGAATTTTCAATTTATTTAGCACATGATGGATCTATCGATATATATATGTGGAGCACTCTTCAATTTCAGGTCTCTCTACATCGAATGTAGTCTCCAAGTTTTTGGTTTCCTTGGTATATTGGCAACGATAATCCATTTGTATCTCATGGGACCGTGGTTATTTTATTATTTCTAGAGAGGTAGATAAATTCTTGACTTATATCAAGATGTGTTCTTCTTGAGAAGAAGAAATTGAGATCCTAGCTGCTGCTATGATTTGAGAAATTTTTCTTAAACTGATGGTCACCTATGAATCCAATTTGTTGGTTGGTACACTCTACTTCACACATGAATTAATGTATAGGATTCTTATAACACCCATATATATATACACATTTTAATGATTTGAATCAAAAATTACCTACAAAAATACAATCCTAAAGCAAATTTGTGCACAACAAAAAAAACTAAATTTGAAGAACTAGTTGCAAAATTGAAAAATAGATCACAACTATAGATAATATAAACACACTTGTGGAAAAGAGATCAAACCCACACCTGCATAAAAGTAACCACACTAGCTGCAGATAACTAGAATGTGGAAAAGTAACCAAACTCAAATTTGCAAAAGAAAAACACACTTGCGGAAAAAGAAACCAAATTTTGCGAAATAAATTGCAGAAAATTAAATACTCCGACTGAAAAACTAACAAAGATATATAAAAAAATAAATGGAAAATAAATAACACTTTCACGAAAAAAGAAACAACAAGGATTTGGGGTGACACACAAAAGTGTATGTGACAAGCTAATGTAAAATACATAAATTTCGTAGTGAAGTTGTCATTGAATCTTATCGTTTCCCCTCCCCTTGGTGTGTAATGTAAAGGTAAACTATCTACCTACACTTCAACCCCCTTATCACCTCACCAGAAACAACACAAAAAATGTCAAGAAAAATATATGTTAAGAATTCGACAGTTAAATTGTCAATCCGGGGAGTCCTAAAATTAGAGGTGTTGGCACTATATGTGCAGGGTTGAAGGATAATCTATCCTAAATTGACCTATCCCAATGTTCGAAAAAAAACATCAACATGCAGGTAGACTAACACCTCAAGAGGAATCTTGACATGGGACACCTTATCTCACGAGTCAGGTATTTAATCCTCTTATTGGTACTTGGATCTATATGAAAATGAAAGTACAAGAAAGTGAAAATGGAGATATTAATTGACTAAGGAAAATACATTTACAACCAATTTTGAAGATAACCAAAACTCAAATATTAAAAAAATAAACTATGTGTTGGATTCATACTCTGAAGAAAAAATAACATGTTGGTATAAATGGACAGATCATGGTTACATTGGAACTTCGTTATGAAATTGAAAACTATTGGAATCGAAGCTACAATCATTTAAAACTTCAAATTCACACTTGCAATTTATATATCGAAAGTTTTCAATACTATGGAAGAATGAGTTAAATTAAACAAAAAAGAGTCATTAAATGTAATCAAATCCTACATATACAAGCAAGTTTCCTATGGTTAAGCTACTATGAAAAACAACTCTTCAAAACATAGTATTGAAAAATTAAACATCTGGTTTATGAATTGAAATCTTAAACCTAAAATTCTCAAAGGCATTTAGCTACAATGAATAGAGGACATTTGTACTGAAACCACACTATGCAATCAAGATAAAAACTCATAGAAAGAAACCTAGGGTCAATACAAACTACTCATCTAGGTGTTGTTTAGGAAAACACATCGTTATAACCTAGGGCCTATGGGGTTACCAACTTAGTAACTAAATTGCAGACAATCAGCTGTTTTAGGAATTGAAATAGAAATAGGAAGAAACCTAAGAATGCCTTATTTATGACAGTCGACCCTAGCTTTTCTTCTTCTCTTCAATTCACTTCTACAACCTCCAGGTTATCTCCAATCACATGCAAAGAACATGATCTTCCTGCAATATCTTATATATTATATCAATGGTTAATGAAACAACATATTCATAAAAATATAAATCATAAATCACAATATACAAGAGTGCACTATATTGGAATAATAAATTTCTTTATTGATAAACAAATGAGATGATATTACAACCCAACTTCTGAGACAAGGAATCCTTTGCAAACCAAGGACACTGAGTTTTGTTGCTCCAAGATGTATGAAGGCATACCACCAACATAACTTTTCCCTATCAATTATGATTGATTATACTCAACCCCTACCCTCTATTTATACATGAGGAAAGAGAGAGGTTTTAATGGTTGATATGGTTGAGGAAGTTGAGATAGTTATGATTAAGGGCTCAACTGTCCTTGAATAATTGTGTTTTATATTTTTAAATTCAAATTAAGGCATACATGACTATTGATATAGGAAATTCACATATGATACATGCCTTTCTTTAAGGAAACCCACAGGTGCAATGCATACGTGAGTTGCAATGCACATACTCGCGTATGATACACGAGTTGCTATGAAAATAGTAGCGTATTCAACCCTAATGTATAAAAAAAAATATTCAGCTGGTAAGGTGATGGTGTATCAAAGGTCATGCCTGTTTATAGTGTTTTAGCTACTTCAATATATTTTTTTATTTTGTGTTCTAACACATTGAGTGTCAGTACTCGGATGAAGAAATTCCATTTTACATAATAATAGATTGCCCCTAATGTATGAGGGTAGAGGGAAGCAATGGCAAAAATACATTACAATATTCTAATCTTGGAGAGCTCAATTACCAAGGTAGCAGAGGAGAAACCTGAAATAGATACATATTAAATTCATATACAAAATCATATATGAGGATGCGATGTTAAATATAGTGGAACACTATCTCGTTTACAATATTTGATTACAACATATGATACAGGTAACAAGACCATGTATATTACAAAGGTGGATCAAAGCCACAATATTCAATGATGAGTCTTCAAAATATGGAAGCTGTGTAGATGAACATAACAAAATCTTGCACAACTTAGGTTATAGATGTGAACCTAAGGTCATCGTCAAAATCTAAGGGAACCAGTACAATCCCTACCATGTCAATAGATGTGCTTAAGTCGAACATGGAAGGAACTCGATAGAATGTTAGAAAATGAGGGATACTGACAACTGAAGTAAATGAGCTCACCAATAATGGTAGTGAATCCTAAGGTACCATTTTCAAAACTATAGGTTTTCATATTCAGGAAATGTTGATGGGAAACCGTAATGTGATGAGGAAGGCAATGAATCCTACAATGGATTACACAAGTGACTAGGAACTGGATACGGGAAGGTAGACATAAGTAACTTCAGATAGGATAATGATGGGATAAGGACAATAATCATAAGAAGGGATATATCCTTGAGAAGTGATCACGCCACAGAGATGACCCAAGGCATCTTTTTACTTGTAGATAGGAAAACTAGGATTATCTGTCATGTAGGAGACATGATCAGATTTCCCATGTATAAAGGAAAAGTGGAGGACTAAAAACTGGAAGTAATAGATGAGATGGAAGTGTAAGATAAAAACATGAGTATCAGAAAGTTGAGAGAGTGATGTTTTTAAAGAGGAGATGTTACCACTATTTATAACCCAAAGAGAGTACTTCTTCCTTATCTTTCCTATTAAATTTTAACAAGTCCAGGAAAGTCAACTCAGGTCTCTCTTCATTTTTTACAAGTTTGAATAGGGAAGAGAATAATTCTTGATAATGTCACTCATTCATGGATTTTACGAGCCCGAACTAGTACATGCTCGTTGGTGTTTTCATATTTTGAGAGTATGAAAAATCCAAAGAAGACTCTAGGGGTTTTTTTTTTCGTACAATTTAGTCTCTTGAGGCCGGAAAAGTATAAAAAAATCCACATAAGAACTCTCTTAGCTCTTGGAGGACTAAGGTATACTTATTTTGTACTTAGTTGGTAAGGTCTGAAAAAGGGTAAACTAATACCAGAACAACGCATGCCCAAAAGCAGCATGTAGCCCGAGTTTAATGAGTGTGAAGGAAGGAAAGATCACTCAGAAATATCCATTTGATTACAAGAAATGGGGCTTACAATAGTAAACTCGATTCTTTGTTCTTTAGGTTTTGCGAGCATGAAAAACACATAAAGTACGCTCAAAATATTTTTCATGTTTAGGTATAGAGAAGGAAAAAGAGAAAACTAAGCTCATACCAAGTGTTCATTTTCTAAAACTTTAGTCCCTCAGGTTTGGAAAAGTGATAAACCCATACCTGAGAATACTCTTCTCAATTCCGAAGAAAAGAGAGTGCTCCTTTTTCATAAATATTCCACATGGTACGAAAAAGAGATAAACTGCCACCACTGTAGATTCCTGTTCACTTATTATTAATGAGTCCGAACGAACAAATTTACTCAGAATTCAAGTCTATTTTGAGGACTCAGAGCCGGGAATAAAGAAAATCCATAAGTGTGGGGAGCCTTATAATAGGAATAGCTTGTAAAAGATACAAAATGATGCTCATTTTGTCATGAAAAACTACTCAGAAGGCTCTCACAAACCTAGCTCAACTGAGGCATGGGTACTAGAAAGACAATAAAGTGTTCTAAACTAGGATACCCATGAAGAGGAGTCCATGTCAATGGAAGAACAATGATGCAGACGAGGTAAAATCGGTTTAAACACCATAGTCCATGGTGAAAGAGGTAATCCCAGGGTTAAAAAAGATAAGGTATAAATGCAAAAATACATATTGAGGACCAAATCCTACCCTATATGAGCGGATAAAATCTTCTTAAATATCTCAAACCTGTTGCACTTAGTAAAACATCATGGTATTAGTTCATTTATAATTTTTTTTTTTTTAAATATAGACTATTTGTCCAAAAATTTGAAATTTTTCTATATATAGTTCAAAAACAAAAATAAAACATACCATTTGACAATTTACCCAATTTGGCAATTTTTTATCATTGGCTTCAACTGTTCACCGAGGATGGTAGACTCTCCCTTCTCATTCTTTTGATCCATTGTAATTTTCATTTTTCTAAAAAACATTCATGGTTTTGTGCCTGCCCTAAAAGGGTCACGCAACATATGCATGTATGCTACTATGACAGTCGCGTACACAAGTTTTCATACATGACTTGATTTAAAGAACCCACGTATGATACGCAACATGCCTAAAGGACAGTCATGTATTCTGCACGACCTATTAAAACTTGTAAACTGGCCAAAATGCAAAGAATTTAATGGATTCTAAGGATTGATGATGGTCAATGGGCATGTATAAAATGGTTCTAGGATGGAGGTAAAGAGAGCACAAAGACATGGACCGAGAAGCTCTCTAGGATGCCCCAACATTACAAGATTTACAACAATGTGGGTTGTTAAAGTTCTACTGTACTTCCAACATGAGGGCCAATGCTTGTTTGCTAGAGCATCTGATCAGCTATTGGGATCACGACCTTGGTGCAGGTGCCTTTGATATTCAAGGGGAGATTTTACATGTCACAGTAGAGGACATGTATTTTATTACAAGGTTTCCCTGCAAAGGTATGCCTGTGAATATCGAGGGTACAAGTAGGGGTGGTGACCCTATGAGTTTCCAGGACTATATTGACACTTACTACCACCATGAACGTAAAATAAGGGAACATGTATCCCTATTGTTCACATTACAAACTTTCCATTATAGTTAGTGTTCAGAACTGTGGTCAGAATTTCCAGATGTTCTGCATTGAATCTAGCTACTCAAACTCAGATGCAGATTGCAGTGGAGTGCATGCAGGGTAGAGTATTAGACTGGTGTTCGGGTATGATCCCGATCATGAGGAAGCAACTCTCTGAATACAAAAGAGGGCGCATGAATAAATTTGGATACTCAAGTATTCTAGTGGTGTTTTTCTTTGAGAGAGTGCCTACTATTATCCCCGCAGTAGCACTACCCCAACCTTCTCCTCAACAACCTAGAATTACGAGATGGGGGAAAGTGTTTCTCCGTCAGGGTGGTGGAGGATCTGTTCAGAGTGTCTATGATGATGAATACTATCTATGGTGGGAACGAAAAGTACCATCTCTCAAGCAGTTTCCATATGCTGAAATGGATTTCTGAGGAGATAGCGATCTTGTCCTCCTACCAGGGGAGGCATGGGGATAGCTAGGTATTTTTATTTTTTATGTTTTTTTATTTTTATGAATTTGTAATCATAAAAATATATACATATGTATAAGATTTTTAATCCATTTTTAAATGTTTTTTCAAATGCAGATATTGGACTTGTACGCCTTGATGGGAACCCTAGGAATTTTGTGAGGCCTATAGAGGGTGGAGACCTAGGTATACTTAGAGTTCTCGAGGGGAAGCTGGCCAAGCTGATCCAAGGGGTCCCTACCATACGTATAAAGAGGATTCCCATTGTAATACAAGAGTTTGTAGTAGGGATTCCACCCACCTAGATATTCCTACTGAGGAGGGTAACTAGGGCCATTTTATATTATAGAGAGGCTTCAGAGGAAGCCACAATCGAGGAGGCTGAGGAACAGGCATAGATCTATAGGAATATTTATGGAT
>LPNX011101776.1:5302-77735 GCA_001517045.1 Pseudotsuga menziesii | reverse complement strand
TATATATATATATATATATATCCCCTGTTTATTTACAAGTGTTCCAAATCTATCTGTTCTGTTTATTTTACAAAATGTGTGTTAAGTGTGAATCTAGAATGTAGTTCGCATAAGCATCAGTGATTGTATTTTCATTTCTTGGAATGTGATTAAATGAAATATAATTGAAATTTCTTTCAAGTAATCTAACCTGTAAAAACTAATGTAACAAAGTAGGGTTTCACACCTGATAGACTTCATTGAGTTGGGAAACCACGAGTTGAGAGTTATGTCTGACTTCCAAATAGGTGATGCAATATGACACGACATACCATAATAACTCAATAATATCTTTGTACTAGGAAACATTATTAGTAGCAGGACCTAAGCAAGCGCCTCCAGAGGCAACTAGCTATCCTGAGGGGGAATATATTACCCATGCGGCTGAACCCAGGTTACAAGTATGGCGGCTAGTGCCATTCGTAAAACCTACAAACCACTCAGCTAAAATTTGTAACAATCAACATAATGTATAAGAAACACTAACCAACTAAATATTGTACATAAAAATACATATAATACAAATACAAGAACAAGCACCATGCCTAGACGTAGTACTTCTTCAGGTAGAGCCCATTTCTAGGCTCAGGAAACTTATTTCCATCAAACTTCGTTAAGTCATACGCCCCTTTTTTCAAGATCTTTGACACAATGTAGTGACCTAACCACATGGACTTGAATTTTCCTGCCCCCATGAGTTCTTTGTCTTGATCCCTGAGTAAGACAAGCTCCCCCCTCGGAGAAAATTCTTGGCTTAACCGCTTTGTCATATTGGTTTTTAACCCTATTCTTATGAGCTTCATTTGTTGTCAACAAATCTCTGCTTCATTCATTTACATTTTACAAATGTATGCAACGTTCTTCTAATTCTGTAGTGTGAGGGAGTACATGAATGGCTATATTAAGAGATGGAATTTTGCATTCAACCAGACTGACTGCTTCCACTTTGTGAACAAGTTGGAAAGGTGAAAAACTTGTGGTAGTCTTGACAATAATATGGTATGCCCAAAGTTAAGGATATAGCATGATGTGCCAATTTGAATGGCTTGCGTTAATGGTACATTTTAGAATGGTATTCAAAGTCTTATTTACTTTCTCTACTTGACCATTCACTTGCGGGTAGAAGGAAGATGAGTGATATTGCTTGAACCATAGCATAATAGTTAGCTCAGTCGTCATACTATTCTCAAAGTCACTTCCATGTTCAGTGACAATATCCTTCGGAATACTAAGAAGAGTAATGATATGGTTAAAAACGAAGTAAGATGTCATTTCACCGTCATATTTGAAGGTAGGCATTTTCGCTACCCACTTAATGAAGTAATCGACAATGATAATGATATATTTGTTCCCCCCAACAAAAAATGGATTGCATGTCACGTAATTCACCTCCCACTTAGTTAAGGGGACCACCGCAATGACGAGAAAAAACAGAGAAGGATGTGACCGCATTTTCCTGCTGTAGAGCTGACACAGATGACAGAGCCTCACAACCTCCACACAATCTTTAAATATTATGGGCCAGAAATAACTAGCACGTAAAATATTCTGGGTCGTTGCTAACCCATATAAATGACCCCCACACGCTCTGCTATGGGAATAATTTAGGAAAAGATCAACCTCCTTATGGGTGAGGAACTGACACATAAACCGAATCGATCCCCCTATGGTATAAGGTATCACTGATGATCAGGTATTTTTTTGCATTACATGCAATTTACATTGCTCTTTCCTTGAGAAGGACGCAGGACACTTCAAAGTATGGAGATATATCCCCATACCAGGGATCAATGGTGGAAATCAGAAATATATTCTCATCTAGGAATAAGTCTTCTTCAACCACTACATTCTCTTCCGTAGGGAATTATAAGATAAGTTTTGTAAAAACTAAGGAATTTTTGGATTTAGCAAACTGAAAATCCAAGTCAATATCCTCAAGAATGACTATCCATTTATTGAATTTTCCCTCGATTAGGTGTCAGTACAAAACATATTGAAAAGGATTTACGTCTACCACCACTGTGGTTTTCCGTAGTAAAATGTAGTGATGTAGCCTCTGAACAACATAAACAAATGATAATGCTAACTTCTTAATCTGGGAGTATCCACAGGGTTATCACTCACTAATACTATGCCATAGAACCTTCGTTCATGGTTTATTACATAATACCCCTAATCTCAATAGATATTGATAAATACCCACCAAAATTTGTTTTTTGATCCCCCTACCAATACATTTTTCCAATTTAAAAAACTCTATTTTACTAGATACCCATTTTTATACCCCTGAATACCCATAAACCCCCCATACCCTACTCCATACTCCCCCAATACCTACAATATATTGACCTTATTTTCATAATTAAAAAACTCCCCTTTATGAATGAACGTGGTAAGATATTGGTCAACAAGGTGAATCCCCCCTGGGAGTATTTAAGTTTGGGCTCAGCTAATGAATGACTTAGATAATAGACAACATGCTGTTGGATCTTGTCATCCTCTTGAACCAATACCACTCCAATGGTTGACTCTGAGGAAGCTAGATACAATATAAAGTCTTTAGAGTAATCTAGTAGATGTAATAAAGGAGCCTACAACAAATCTTTTTTCAATGCCTCGAATGTAAGTTGTGCGGTTTAATCCAATGGAAATGGAGTGTCCTGCTTACGAAAGTGCATGAAAAACTTAGTTATATTGTCATATTTAACTATAAAACATTGAAGGAAATTAGATTTCCCTTGTAGGCTCTGAAGTTTCCTAATAGAATGAGGAGGAGGCTGATTTACAATGGCCTCAACTTTCAAAGGATCCACCTGAATTCCTTTGTTTGACACAATAAACCCAAGTAATATCCCTGACTCAATGCAGAAAACACACTTGTGGGGATTCAAGCGTATTTCGTAATGTCTACATCGTTCAAAAATTAAGCGAAGGTCCTTGAGATAGAAGTCGACAATATTCTTAATGTTGTGGAAATCAAAATTCATTTCCCACTGAAAGGTAGAACCAACATTTTTCAAACCAAAGGGAATTTTCTTGTATGTGAAGGTACCCCATGGAAAATTAACTCCATTTTTTGTTTCTCTTCCAGCTTGATTTGTATTTAATTGTATCCAAAAAAACCATCCATAAACAAAAAAAACTTCACTACCCGCACAAGAATCAATGATTTTATCTATAAAGGGCGTGGGGTAATTATCGTTGGGACACTTTATTTAGATCATGAAAGTTAGTGCATATGCATATTGTCCGTTATTTCTTGTCAACAAGAACCATATTGGATACCCATTTCCTCAAAGCAATTGGGTACATAAACGCATCTTTCAACAACTTTTCTACCTCAGCTTTGACAGATGCTGCTTTATGCAGATTAACAGGTCGAAGATATTGTCGAACCGGTTTAGTGTTAGGATAGGTTTGGATTTGATGTTCTGCAATTGATGGATTAATTCCTAGAATATATTGTTATGACCAGGAAAAAACATCACAAAAATCATTAAGTAAGGCACTATATATGGCAATTTCCTCCAGAGAGCAGTTTGCGTTGATATGCACATTTTTGACGATGTTGTTGGAAAAACCCACCAACAAAGCTTCCTCGATAGGGGTTCCCACTCTATTGATTCCCTACAGTGCATCCTCCTTGAGCACCAGCCCATATAGGTTTTACCCTGCCCAGCAATGTCTGTGGAGCAGAGGAGGTCTCACCCACGACATTCAAGGGAGAGCTGTCAGAACCAAGTTTTCGACAGTGGGAAAGGAGGATATGGGGATCCGACAGAGGGAAACCATAGCTTGAAATAATCACACAATATCACAATATCGCAGCATTATTCATGGAATATCATTACTCATAGCACCTCAAACAACTACAGAAACACAGATTGCATCGACATAAAAGCGACAGATTCAGTGCTATAGCTGAAAGAGACTAAATTGCATCTACATTATGCCATTGTAACAAAACAGAGTTGCAGCATCATAATAGATCTATAATAATAGATAATAATTGATCCATACTCATCACATCATTTTAACCTTGCGCAAATGTACCACATTACACAATTCTTCTCCAAAACTGGAGACTGCATACATCAGGAAAAAAGCCTGGATAAATCACAGTTAAGACAAAATTCTCCATAAATCAGATCGCACCAGATCTTATCTGAATCAATCCTGCACCCTCAATCTTCTCAAAATATATCTATAAATAGGCTTACACCTTTACATTGAGGGTCCACTACTAACTGACTTCTAACCGCTACTGACCTATTGCAACAAAACTTGTTCAAAATATACATAAAATATTCAAAAAGCGGTTATTCTTTTGCTCTTAGCATTGATATGCCCTTGTGTGGTACCACGTGAGCTTGTGTAGCTACCGCAATGCTATGCAACTCACTTACCCCAAATCCCTTGCCAAAAGGACCCCAACACAGTTTTGTGGCTCGCCCTCGAGCCACGTCAAGTTGAGAGGGTGTGTGCCGAAGTCTTGTACTTAAAATATTCAAATTGTTGTGTAATTTCACGAACCTAAAGCTAGACTTTACTGGAGATACTCTGACAATTAGTCAAATTTTACTGGACGGGGTGTTCCTCACTAGCCTTGCTATCGACCATTTTTTGATTCTCTTGAACGACCTGGAGCATGGCAATGACCTTAACAACAAATTGGCCACCAATTTCTTGGAATTCATCAATCTATGTGCGACACTTTTGTTGGCGTTCTTATGCACGAGAAGCTCACTGATGTAGATCCTTTAGTTCTATGGCCTGGGTGATCTGCACCGTTAGTGGCATGGCCTTCAGTGACGTCTTCAGGGTTGTTATTTGGTCTTCTTCCTCTTGCACCTGTGCAGTCAGCTGATCAAGTTCCTCATCTTGGATAATAATTTTCCAAAACTGTGTGGTTGCCTCCATAATGGTTTTCGACTCTTGCTCCATGGTGATGAACTGAGTGGCAATTTATTCAATGGAGGTATTGCATTCCATAACTTGCTCCAGCGGTTTTGTGGGTTGAACTAAGGCATTGATCATGAGGTTAGTGTCCTGAAGTTGAACCAGAGTTTTCTCCAATCACTTAGCATTTTTTACTAGGGTGAGCCTTGCAGTGTTGTCAAAAATGTTCTGGAAGGCATCGAAAATAGCCTACTCAACTTCACTGCATCGGGAACACAGCTGTGCCTGTTCAACAATCAGAGGGTCTTGCACCTTTTTTAGGTCGGTAATGTCTTCAATAGCCTTCCATCGCAACTTGGCCTGAGTCACCTTCAAATGGTTTATTTCTTGTAACGTTTCCTCTGTCAACTACACGCGGACCTGGTGCAGCTCCTCTCCTTCCTTTTGAAGCTTCTCAGTGGTATTATGGGACTGGACATAGCCCTTAGTCAAATATTATTGCGTCGCCACCGATTCTAGTGCGACGCCATGCTGCAATTCAATGAATACTATAGTGGACAGTTTGTTCAGATCTAAATTCATGCTCTGGATTGGGTGTAGCTGCTGGTGAACTTATTCATTGCTGGCATCTATCACATTCGGGGAAACTTGCACATTCCTAGCCAATGGCTTAGTGTTGATCAACGGGATTCCCTGCAGTAGAGGTCTTTTCAATGTTTTCTTGGAAATAATATTAAAAATGGACTCTAGTCTATCTCTTACCACCCAAAATTCTTCATGGTTGGATTCACGGATCGCCATAGTCGTAGCCGTAGATGAATCTATGATGGATTTGATAAGACGCAGCAATTTGTCTTCCATCCTCAATTTGGTACCACTACCCACCTCGTACTCCTGATGCCATTTGGTGCGAATCTCCTCCCACATACACTGTGTTGTATCTTCAGGATACATCGATGAGTCATTATCGGAGTCATGGGTGCTCAATTCCTGTGGGGTAGGTTCTTCAGGGACATCTGGGGTTAGCTCCTTAGATAACTCCTCCTGATTCACCGGGATGCGCCAGTCTCCTAGCGAGTCTTGTACAATAGTATCGAAATATTCTATGGTGAATTTATAAGGAAATGGTAGCCACTGCTGATCAGGGTCCCACCTGACCTGAATATGAATGGAGTGGGGTCCAATAGAAAACCAAAGGATCCACTGATACTTAGCCACAGTGTAGGGAGAAAATATAGGAACAACAACAATGACAACTTACAGTGCTTCCCAATAGACCTAGAAATGAATGGAATAGTTCGCTTGTCGATTGGGCTCATCGACCCACCATAGGTTCTGATAGCAGGCACCGCGACAAACCTTGACTACCTCAATCGACATTAGCTGGTAGTCTTCAGGTTCCATCCAAGCAATGAGAGCGATAAGAATCAATAGCCAACTATAGGAAAAGGGTCTCCAGGTCTGAGTAGCAAGCACATCTTCAAGCAACTAATTTAACAAAATTAGAGACCAATTCATTTGCACCCCCTCAGCACATTTCTGGGCACATGCGATAACACCCGAATTGCATTAGACTAGTCGATTGCCGGGAATAACCTCACTAGCCAGAATTCTTGCACCAATGTGCACCGCCTATGAGTTAATGCTGTCAATGCGATAAGTGCGACCATCTGATTGTAAACCAAAGTGCTCCTTCAGCTACTTGGAAAGTTTCTCGTCCGTATCTCTCCCATGAATATACTGCACCGGGTCCTCCCTAGCCTTCGACAAACTAGTAATTCTTTCAATCAAGTTGAATTTGACAGGGATCAATGTAGTCAGCCAAATCGTCCCTCCATGGAAACACACCAACATTTGCTTCACACACGCATGTCCTTTTGGTAAGAGCAAGTCATGATATTTGAACTGAAGCTTGATCAACGCAGGGATGATATCGACTGAGCACGTCATCCATTTCGATAGCGTTGGTAACTTGGGTGGGTACTTTTGATTCTTTGACATCTATCATGGCTTGGATATTGGATGCATAGGAGTGAAATATCCCAAAATATCATGAACCGAGAGACCCCTAGGCGCCACAGACTCAACAGCTCCCGAGATCGATGGCCCAATCTATGCAGTTCCTTCTCCCTGCATTCTCACAGACGTGCGATTTTTCCTCTTTTTGGGTGGCACAGAACTGGGTCTATGAGTCTGTCGCTTCCACTTAGGAATGGATGACGAACCCACTGGCATACTCATGATTTCTTCTTCCATAGTCGTGGGCGGAATCGGGGACTCGTACTCACTGGAAAATTATATAGCGTCAAGGGAGCTCAGCATGCCTTACCCCTCAAAACATGAAAATACACTCAACAGCTCGAAATTCACTTCACTAAACACTCTGCACAGAATTCACCCTCTACTTCTGCTTGTGCAACTGAAGAATTCCATCCTACGCATCCCTCTCGGTGTCTTATAGCCACTTCCAATCCAAATTCATCATTTCCAAATCTAACTTCACCATTATTGCTAAATTGGATATTAGTGACGCCAAATTGGTCGACAATCTTATTCTTCTAATGATCGGATCACCCATTAATGCAGGTTGCTTCAACAAGAACCACCATATAACTAGTTTAACTACCTACATTTAATACTTGATTTGACCACCCCATAACCCTGCAACTGTCACAAATGGTCAACTGATTACAACTAACAATTTTAACCTTGCACAGCCTCTTCCCCAAAGCTCGCCTTGCTGTGTTGAAATAAAATATTCAACTTTTTTTTTAACACCTCAAGTGGGGTGCATTGCCGATCCCATTCTACAAGGCTTCAAGCAACTCCCGTTAATGAGCTTCAACAACATTGCTCCATCTAATTGTTGTAACTGAATTGCATCACCAGATGTAATGGATTGAACAAGATAGGGAACTAACTAGTGCATTTGTAACATACCTAGATTCTTGATGAACTTACTATTGTATAATAGCACCAAATCTCCTATCGTAAACTGTTTTTTCTTAATATGGTGATGATGCCATGCCTTCTATCAATCCTTTGCAACCTGTTGTGGGAAGCCTACTATGAAACAATCTTCTTCAAGCTGAATAAATTGCGCAGCACGTTCTTCTAATGCCTCTGCATCATCCATTCCCATCCCCACAACAATGCACAAGATGGGAACAATATACTCCATAGGCATGAATGCCCCTTGCCCATTAACCAACTTAAATGGTGTTGACCTATTAAATCCCAGTCATCGTGGTTATCGTTACATACCTTGGTTAGCACTGTCTCCAAAATTTTGTTGAAGGCCTCAACAGTACCATTTTCCTATGGGTGGTATGGTGTACTCCTATTATGTTGTATCTGGAGCTCCTTAGTTAGCGCTTTTACCTTCCGATTGAAAAAGTGACTACCCTGGTCACTCATCAAGATTCTAGGACACCCAAATCGTGTCACAATGTTCTAAAAATTAAACCGTGTTGTTGTCGCAGCAGTACAATCATCGACTGGTGCAGCTTTCTCCCACCGATCCAGGTAGTCAGTTTTAGTAATAATATAGCGAGAGCCAGTGCGCTTACTTGGAGGATTTATAGGACCCACAAAGTCTATAGCCCATTTATCAAACAGTTTCAGAGTCACCTGTGACACTCATGGCATCTCATCCCTCTGCGATGGTTTACCAACCCGTTGGCACACATCACAGCTTCTTGCATAGTCTACATCATCATTATGCAACGTGGGCCACCATAGCCCATCACACAACACTTTTCGTGTAGTAGCGTGACCTCCATAGTAACCTCCCATGATTCCTGCATGTGTTTCTTCTAGAATGGGACCCTACTCATGTGATAAGATGCAACGTCACAAAATTTCATCCAGTCCAAGTTTATATAACTGTCCATCAATTAGTTGAAAATCAGAGGGTTTTACGACCAACTGCTTCTTTTGGCTAGTCGACATGTCTGCTGGGGAGACACTAGTAGACAGAAAATGAATAATTGGTGCATAGTGATCATCTGCGATGTCGACTTGGAACAATTGCACATCTGAAAATCCATCATCAATATTGGTGGGTTATTCACCATTCACAACACGTGACAGATGATCTGGGCCAGCATTCAACCATCTAGGCTTTACCACTATTTCAAAATCAAACTCTTGGAACAAAAGAAACCACCTACAGATTCTCCCCCCTAACACAGGCTTATTGACTAGGTATTGTAAAGCAGAATGATTAGTGAACATGTTGAAATGTCCTCCCAACAAATAGTGCCTGAAATTTTGTAGAGCATAAACCATTTCCAGGCCTTCCCTTTTGGTCATGGTATAATTTCGTTCACCAAATGATAACTTTCTACTAGAATATGCAATTGGATGATCCAATTCGCCTTCACCTAGCTGTGCAAGGACAATCCCTAGTGTAGTAGTAGAAACATCAACATGCACATGGAATTCTTTATTCCAATCTGAAAAAACCAACGTTGGTGCAAAGGCCATCTTGGTCTTTAGGGTATCAAAGCTTCCTTGACATTCTGGAGTCCATTCAAATGCAGCGTCTTTTTTAGCAACTTTTCCATGGGAGTAGTAATTGTAGCGTATCCTCTGATAAACTTGTGATAGTATCTTGTACGTCCCAATGTTTCTTGAATCATCTTTACATTTGTCGCGGTGCTAAACTAAGGATCAGCGCAATATTCGTTGGATTGACCAACAAACCTTCTTTGCATACGATGTGCCAAAGAGCATGCCAAAGGGTACACAGAAAATACATTTTTTTGAATTCAATGAAGATGTTGTCTACACCGTTCCAGCATCAATCACAGATTATCTAGATGGTCTCTAATCAGGCCATAGATGGTCCAGTCATCCATATATACCTACAGGAATTTTTGAATAAAATATTAAAATTCAGCAACAATTACGCGAGAGAATACAATGAGTCCATTCTTTATCCCAAAGGGCATGATGGTATATTGGAAATAGCCCCACTAAGTGAAAAATGTAGTCTTATGGTGATCCTCCTTCACAATACAGATCTGGTGGTAACCTGAAAAGCCATCTGTGAAGGAATATATCTCATGGCCACCTACATATTCCAGGACATCATCTATAAAAGGGGTCAGGAACGGATTATGTACAGAGGCATCATTCAACTTTCTTAGATCGACACAAATGTAGATTTCACCAGTATTCTTGTCTTGGACGACCATCGGGCTTATCCACTTTGATTCTTCTATAGGTTCGATGATCCCAGCATTGAGCAACCTATCGATCTCAGTTTTCACGCGATCCTTCTATCGCGAGTTCAGTCTATACGACCTCTAGCATATTGGTTTTGTGTCTGGTTTGAGTGGAATCTTCATTTCCCCCAAGTCTCCGAGTATCCCCTTCATCTCTAAAAATCATGTTGGGGAAAGATCCTGGAATTCATGCAGTAGATCTATGATTTTGGCCATCGTCTCTTCGCCCCAATAGTCTCCGACATTAGCAAATTTCGGATTCTCTACCGACCCAATGTTAACTTTCTGGATCCTTAGCAGTTGATTCATCATGTCCATCGATATGTTGGCAGATGTGACACCATGGATTCCTTCAGACTCTGAAATATTAACATTCCGCATCTCATCATCATCTTTAGGTTCCTCGGACAAGTTGTAGCATGTCATCATGGATTGGATAGAGCAATTTGCATGTGGATCAATTGGGTATGCAACAAGGATGAATTTTAGTACTATGTCATAGATAATGTGTAAAGCATTACATACCTTGGGGTTGGTGTCCCAGAAGCTAAACGTTTGCACAAAGAAAACTGATAACTCCTCCCAAGTGGTGATGGTTCTGTGCAATTTTGCTGCCACATACCAGGATCTTGGAATCTCTTCTAGAGTATGAAAAAAAGCATGAACCCACTCATCTTTGGGGCATGATGTCCATAATGTCTAACACTTGATCAAATGACTGGTGTTTCATTTTTCATATCTCCAAGCATGATAGACCTCTACTTCGCCAAAGTTGACCATCATCAATTTGCGACACTGCTCCCAGTCACGGATCGTCTGTTTGTGTGTCGCCCACCATTGAGCCAGAGTATCCTTCTGTGCTACATCAAGGGACAATATCATTTGCGGATCAAACACTTTCTCTTCAAATACTTGAAAGAAATATGATATCCCTGATAGTCCTTCATAAATGGGAAACTCTATGATCTCCAGTGCAACATGTCGAAGATACTATGTAATCAACCCATCTTCTAGAGCATCTTTAGAATCAGAGGATGCAGAACTTGTGCTTCTCCATCTAAGTTTACCATCAATGGTAGGATGGATATAGTCCTTAGAGATGTTATAAGCATGATCCCAACTTCTCCAGAATTCATCCTTTATAGGTTCAATATATCGTTGTTCTTCCTTAGGGTCCATAGGAGCAATGACCCTAACATCCTAGTTTTCAAATGTCATAACACGCTTTTTGAAGTTGATAACTGCCATGCTATCATTAGCCCATCCAATTCCTAGTAGTGCGGGATAGGAACCACTGTCTCCTACAACTTCTATCACATAAAAGACAGCATGTGTTTTCATACCTTCAATGTCGACAACCAACTTTGAAACACGACCAATGGGTTGAACCTTCACCTAGTTTGCTAAATGAAGCTATACCAACGACCATCCCAATGTTGGATTTCCCATCAATTTCCAGGTTTGCTTCTTTAGGATGTTTACATTTGATCCAAGGTCCAAAATGACCAATTTAACCTCATAATCTCCATTCTGGATGTTCATCCTCATCTCCTTTCCTGTCTTCCCTTTTTGCAAGGAATTCATAGCAGAATCCTTCACTCTCTTATCCGGATGGTGCAATAATGTCTCAAGCTCAACAAGGGTTTGAGAGAAGAAGGCATATCATTAATTGGTAACTTACCCAGATTTCTCCCAATCGCATGCTTTGCTTCAAATAAAGTGTCTTTCTCTATCGCAACATCAAATGCTACTTTTTTCTTGCTAGCAAGCCGAACTAGTTGTCGTGGTCCATCATCACCAATTGTCACACCAGTCCGAATGACAATCCCGACATCAACATCATTCATCCTTGGTTCAGCGTGAATTGTCGCAACTGTCAGTCCTTAATTCAAGTTCTGGGCTTGAGTTCCCGACGGGTTCTGATTAAGCGGCTGATTCGTCGATTGATTCATTGGTATATTATGATCCTAGGGTGGGTTTTGAGTTTGAATCCAATTTTTTAGTGGGATCTAACCTTGCATAAACGACTAATTCTGTACCTGGAACATAGGCTGATTCTGATTTTGTGCATTCTGCAACCGAGGAATGTTGCCATCCTGCCATTTTGTGATCAACTAAGGACAACATTCGACATTATGATCATCGGCTACATAGTATGTACATTGCGCATGAGGAAATTCTCTCTGATAGTGCCCGAATACCCCATAGGTATAACACTGAATGGATTGCCAACCTTGTCATCCTACAAAACCAAATCTTCCTCCGTGGCCCCTAAATCCTCCACGGAATCCTCCGCAGGTTCCTCCCTATTGAAACTGCGGTTGATCCATCTACTGCTGTGGTTGCTGCTGAACTTAATACACATCCTGAACATATTATGTTTGATTATACTGTGGTCACAGTGCCTGGTTATACTATGGTTGTACCACCATTTGAGGCTGTGGTGTGAACTATGAATACACTATAAATTGTGGTTGAGGCCGCACAGGGACAAACTGTATCGGAGGTGGAGATGAATATGGTACTTGTGATACTGGTTTTACTACTTGCGGCTGTGCTTTCTCTATCTAGGGGTCCTCCCCTTTCACAAATTATGAATCATACGTCCTTTCCTGGAGCAAATCATAGGCATGACAGTTTTTGTCGTCATGTCTAACCGACCGAAAAAATGTACAGTACAATTTTTTTGCTTTGGTAACCATCTTCTCCAGTTAATCACAATTATCATGTCTATTCCCATAGACCTGACAGATGCGACACCATGGTGCACCAGCACAACTCAATGGATTGGGGGCTCTCGATAGCAAATAATTTCGAAACGTTGAGCAAGTATCCTTGGTATGTCCGCTTGCATGGCAACTGGTGCACCAAATATCATCATGGTCTTGCTTGGCCTTTTTCATGTCTTGAAATTGTAGAGTCAAATTGGCCAACTACACCTGAATCTGATTCATTCCCACAACGGTTTCCCCTACTGGCGATGCCTCCAGTTTCATCATGGTCTCTAGAGCATCGCTCTCTGTCTCAATCTTTTGATGCATTAATGATTGTCGAATATGAGGGACAAGCACCATGATAAACCATTCTTTATGTTGAATGTTTCTCATCTGAAAGATGATCCGGGCCATCAATGTCTTAAATCGTTGATCAAAATCCCAAATTGTTTCATTGGGGAATTGTTTGATCTCTTTATATTCACTAATGTACTAAGCTTCGGATTTCGACTTCTTAAATTTCTCAAATATCCCTGTTCTGATCTTGTCCAATGTTTTCACAGTACCTCCTTGAGGCACCCATGTGAATCTCATAAACCATTCCAACGCGTGACCCCTCAGAGTAGTGGCTAGCTGAATTTTCTTGACATCATCATCGATAGTTTGTTAAGCATTCCAAATCGCTTTACATAAGAACCAGTATTGATCTGGATCGTTGGTGCCATTTCCCTGGAATATTGGATACTTCATTTCATCTCCCACCATTTTGGACCTTCTTCCTCCTACTGGTGCTCAATTACTAGACTATTACTGACACGTCGGGCAATTCAACATAGAATGTGCATTCCTTCCTTATGGTGGAGTAGTGTACAGAGGAGTAGACACGTTACTACTAGGGTTCCATCATGTCATTCTTTCAGGCGTAGTCTGGGCCTATATGTCCTCATCAGCACAAAAAGTTCACCTCGTCCTGTGTGGTTTTTCTTCACAGTATAATAGTTTGACTTCAGTAGGACCTTCTCCCATCCTCTTCCTCTTTTCTCGAAACCTTTCTCCTCCCCTCGTACAACCACTTGTTTCTTTGATGACCTTTACACTCTCATCAGAACTCATGCCCATCTACCCCTTACTTCCTTATACATTTCCCCCCTTTCCATCATAGTTCCTACATCCCCTGCACACCAGAGTTCCACTACTCTTGGTCCATCTTTAGGATACCCTTTTCACAGACTAGTTGCTTAATTGACAGTTGTAGCAACAATAAGAATCTTCCACGTCGTCCACTGAAAAACTCCCTTTCTTCTTCACTAAAATATTTATTGGTATCAATGGAAAACTTAGTGATGTATCCTTTGAAGATACTATCCAACCATACCTCGACTACCCATGATTCCTTGTTGTTGGTTCCTTGTAGCTCCCGGATCAATTCTAAGGTCCAGGATGTTATCTCTCCTCCTTGAATTTTGTCTTCTACTTAGCGAACTTTGGAAACCATTCATGCAAGACTACATGGAATTCACAAAAGAACCATTCATGGGTACTGTCGTGGATATATCTATCCAACCATTGGCTTGTCGACATCTTATGATTTTGGTTTTTAGCTTTAGTAAACTCCCAAAACTTCAGATTAAACCATCCCTCGATATCTGATCGAGTAGGATGCCAGAACATATCCCCCTCTTATTTGCAACTCGATCTTGAAAATGGAACAATTTGCTGGTGAAAGCCACCAAAAAAGAATCATCGATAGGGGTTCCCACTCTATCGATGCCCTATAGCGCAACCTCCTTGAGCACCAACCCAGATAGGTTTTACCCTGCCTAGCAACATCTACAGAGCAGACGAGGTCTCACCCGAGGCATTCAAGGGAGAGCTGTCAGAACCAAGTTTTCGACAGTGGGAAAGGAGGATATGGGGATCCGACGGAGGGACACCATAACTTATACAATCATCACACAACATCATAGTATCGCAGCATTATTCATGGAACATCATTACTCATAGCGCATCAAATAGCTACAGAAACACAGATTACATCGACATAAAAGCGACAGATCACAATGCTATAGCAAAAAGAGACTAAATTGCATCTACATTATGTCATTGTAACAAAACAGAGTCGCATCATCATAATAGATCTATAATAATAGACAAGAATTGAGCCATACTCATCACATCATATTAACCTTGCGCAAATGTACCACATTACACAATTCTTCTCCAAAACCGGAGACTGCATACATCAAGAAAAAACCTGGATAAATCACAGTTACGATAGAAAATTCTCCCTAAATCAGATCGCACAAGATCTTATCCGAATCAATCACACGCCCCTGATCTCCTAAAAATAGATCTATAAATAGGCTTACAGCTTTACATTGAGGGTCCACTACTACCTAACTTATAACTGCTACTGACCTATTGTAACAAAAGTTGGTCAAAATATACATAAAATATTCAAAAAGTGGTTACTCTTCCGCTCATCACGCCGATATTCCCTTGCATGGTACCGCATGAGCTTGTGCAGCTGTCACGATGCTGCACAACTCACTTACTTCAAAGCCCTTGCTAATAGATGTCGGGGTTTGTAAATATGTTGATAGGAATGGTAACATAGATATTTTCCATATTCCCTTCAGCAAATATTCCCTCTAGAAAAGGATTAATCGGTAAATCAACATCTTCCGCCATTCTCACATGGAACTCTTGATTTTCAATTCTACTCAGCTCTAGAAGAAAGTAGGATCTATGGTGAAGATATTCATAAATATTATCTATCCCGCTCATGGCTTACAAAATGGCTTCATCCGAAGGAAAAAACATGTTTAATATTTTCTTATGAATATAAAGAGTTATTTTCCCAAGCAGGAAGATAAAATTCCTTAGAATCCTTTGATACTGAAGAAGGAGTCACAATAGAATCGGTAGTGGTGTCTACGATATATTCATAAGCCATTTCCCCTACCGATAAGGGAACCTGAGGTTTGTATGGGAAAGAAGGACCCAAGGATCAGTTCTATTGACAACCATCACAATAAAAACCCTACAGTCATAGAACCTACATAATTTATCAGGGTTGGGATGTCAAACATACCCATCAACAATGAATACATTTCAACCCCCATGCTCTCATTAACTGGTTCGACCTGGTAAACCAAAGGTATAGTGGACTCATTAGTTTCCAAACGTCCCTTCCGAGTGAAACCGAGTTGATAATTCTTGAATTGATAATAACTCACTAGGGATGACCTCACTAGGAGAGTATAATAACCCTAGGGACCTGGAACTGCAAGGACTTTAACCCTTGATCAATAGGAATGTTACTCACAATGAATTGACATGACTTGTTTACATTATAAAAAATCTCGATCAGAACATCGGGGCATGGAATGACTCAATTACATTACAAACACTTCCTGAAATAAACATTGAGGTACAATACATAAGATATACAAGTGAATACATTCTGAAGTTACAATTACATCAATAGTCCCTCTTAACTAGGAAGGTATTCTCTCGACACAATTTATCAGCACAAGTATTCTTCTCTGTATCATCTAGATCATCATTGAGTTCTCGTCATCTTCAATTCATCCTCATCTTCGGGTCATCTTCATCTTCAAGTCATCTTCATTTGGATCATCAACACTGGATCTAGATCATCACTCAATATGGATCATCATCACTGGATCTAGATCATCACTCAATCTGGGTCATCACTGCTGGAACAACATCACTGGATCTAGATCATCACTAATGGATCATTATCAATGGATCTGGATCATCACTGGATCTTGATCATTACTCGATTTGGATCATCACTCGATCTGGATCATTACTCGATCTGGATCATCATCACCACTGGATCTGGATCATTACTCGATCTGGATCATCACTTGATCTAGATCATTACTTGATATGGATCATTACTGGATCAACATCACTGGTTCTATGTCATGATTCTTCTCGTCAAAGGAATTTCTATAGATCCAGCCCTTTTTCATTATGGGTGTAGGCCTAGCCTCCATCTCGGTCTTCTTCAGCACTTATATCTGACCCTAAGTCAGAATGGCCCATCCAGCACTTACATCTGACCTTAACTCATCAGAAAGGCACACCTAGCACTCACTTTTGACCATGAGAGGAACTTAATCCCCTCACCATGTCAGAATGGACCAACCCTTACATTTGACTATGGAAGGAACTTCATCCTCTTACCATGTCAGAATGGCACAACCCTTACACCTAACCTTGACTCGTCAAAATGGCCCAGCCCTTACATTTGACCTTGACTTGCCAAAATGGCCCAACCCTTACATCTGACCTTGACTCGATAGATTGGCCCAGCCCTTACATCTGACCTTAACTCGCCAGAATGGCCCAGCCCTTACATTTGACCTTGACTCGTCAGAATGGCTCTGAGTCCTAGACTGAGGATCCCTAGTAACTGACCAGGTGCCTCCATTCAAAGAATGGCAACAACTCTTATATCTGATCAAGTGGGAACCAATCCCTCAATCACATTAGAATGGCCATGCACTCACATCTGATCATGTAAGAATACATCTCATAGTCATATCATAATGGCCCTCAGTCCTAGATTGAGTATTCTTGGTAACTGACCAAGCACCTCCATTCAAAGAATGGCAATAGCCCTTATATCTGATCATGTAAGAACCAATCCCATAGTCATATCAGAATGGATTAGCACTCATATCTGATATGGAAGGAACCAATCCTCTCACCATGATAGAATGGCTCAGCCCTTACATATGACCATGGAAGGAACTTAATCCTCTCACCATGTTAGAATTCCTCATGGACTCATCACTTCCCCTTCGAGGGAACCTTGATCTAGAGAACACCAAACTTCTCCCTGAAGTACTCAAACTTCACTCTAGCTAATGGCTTCATCAACACATCAGCTATCTATTCATTCATCGCAACATACTAGAGCTTCACTTCTCCTCTCTGCACCATATCCATGATATAGTAATAATTGATCTCAATATGCTTCGACTTTTCATGGAACACCAGGTTCTCTGACAACTTCATGCAAATATGGTTGTCGCAATATATACAAGTAGCATCTAACTCGAGATCAAATAAATCAAATAGTAGCTTCCTTAGCCATACTGCCTCACAACTAGATGAACAAGCTGCGACATACTCTGCTTCAACTGTACTGAGTGCCACACAGGATTGCTTCCTGCTAAACCAAGAGATCACACCTAATCCCATACTGAAGCAACACCCTAAAGTGCTCTTCCTATCAATGGCACTACCTACCCAATCTAAATCAACATAACCCTCTAGGATAATATTCTGACTCAATTCATACTTGAGCCCATAATTAACTATACCCTTCAGGTACCTCAAAATATGCTTTACAGAAATCAAGTGAACATGTCTTGGATCTATCAGGAATTGGCTCAAGGTGTTCACAAGAAAGAAAATATCCAGTCTCATATTCGTTAGGTACATTAAGGACCCAATCATCTGACGATACATTGTAGCATCAACCGCTTCTGATGAAGCATCACTCGATAGCTTCAGATTTGATGCCATAGGTGTGGTCATGGCCTTCCATTCCATCATCCTGAATCTCTTCAGGATCTCTACTGTATATTTCCCTTCCCTAAGGAAATTCCATCTACATTCTGCCACACCTCCATGCCTAGAAAATAATGCATCATACCCAAGTATTTCATTTCAAACTCAGCAGCAAGCTTCCTTTTCGTATCAACAATCAACCCATCCATACCTGTTACAAATAGATGATCTACATACAGTAGGAGCATCACTAGTTTGCCACCTTCAACCTTGTATTAAAGGTTGGAATCTACTTTACTCTTAGTAAATCCCAAACTGGATAGAAAGTTGTCAATTCTACCATACCATGTTCTGGGTGCCTATTTCAAACTATACAGGGCTTTCTTCAATCTACACACATGAGACTCCCTATCATGTGTCTCAAAACTGAGTGGCTGCTCCACATACACTTCCTCTTCTACTACACCATTCAAGAAGGAAGTCTTGACATCCATTTGGTGTATCTTCCATTTCATCACTACAACCAGAGCAAGTACTGATCCAATGGAAGTGTATCTGGCTACAGGTGCAAAAGTTTCTTCATAATCTATTCCTTCTTTCTGGGAGAAGCAATGAGCAACAAATCTTTCTTTATATTTTTCTATGCTACCGTCTTTAGCATGATTGATCTTGTAGATCCATTTGGAAGTTACAATAGACTTCCCTTCTAGTCTTGGGACAACATCCCAAACATCATTCTTCATGATCGATTGATACTCTTTGATCATAGCATCCTTCATTCTTTCCGTTCTGCCACTTCTTCATAGTTGGAAGGTTCTTTATCGATGAAATCACATAATAATGCTACATATCTGGAGCAGAATTTGGTCCTCTTTCTTTCTCTGTGATTCTCTTCTAGAGCCCCATATCTTTTCGCACCTTGGATAGCTTCTCGTACCCAAGCAGGTTTCCTCTTATGAGAATTCTTCTCCTGAGGTGGATCTACGGGTTCTTGAGGTTCTTCAAATTCTCGATCTTCTTCTTGAATTTATTCGTTCATGGTTGTGTCATGAATTCTAGGTGCTTCTGTTTCTTCAGGTTCTTTAGTAATCCCTTTCTAGATTTGTTGTAAGCTGAGTCTTCATCAAATTTCACATCCCTGCTGATGTCGATATTCTTGAATATAGGGAAGTATATTCTGTAAGCCTTCGAGCTTTCATAGTATCCCAAAAATATACCCTTCTTTCATGAAGGATCTAATTTTGTCCTCTTTTCTTTTGGAATGTTTATGTACACTGGACAGCCGAATATTCTGAGATGGATGACTTCTGGTTTCTTGCCGAAAAAGACTTCTCCAGGTGTCTTGTTCTCAATTACTTTGTGTGGATTACGGTTTTGTACATACACCACTGTTCTGGAAGCTTCTACCCATAGATGCATGGGAATATCTTGATCATGAAGCATGGCCCTTGTAGCTTCCATGATTGTTCTATTCTTCCTTTCTACAACCCCATTCTGTTGTGGATTATATGGAGTGGATAAATCCCTCTTAATCCATGAATCTTTGCATAGGTATTTGAATTCATTCGAAGTGGATTCTATGCCATTATCTGATTGAAAAATATTGATGTTCTTTTCTGTGTGGTTCTCGATCAAGGATTTGAATTCCTTGAACTTGATGAATACTTCATCTTTGTTCTTCATGAAGTAAATCCATGTCTTCCTAGAAAATTCATCAATGAAAGAAACATAGTATACATACCCGCTTAATGAACTTGATGACATCAGACCGCATACATTGGAGTGAATGATTTCCAAGATTCCTTTTTCCTTGATCTCGCTACTTGAAAATGTCTTCTTTGTATTCGTTCCTTTCACACATCCTTTATAGACTCCATCATGTTTTGCTTGAATTTATGGAAGACCTTCAACAGCTTTGCTTGCAAGTGGTAGTACTCTGTAATGCACATGTGCAAGCCTTCTATGCCAAAGTTTATTTGGATATACTATGTCATGGATCAAGGCTTGTTTTGGATGGCCCTTTAATTTTCATAGACCTCCCTCTTGTTCCCCAATCACTACTGCATCATTAATAGTCTTTTTCTTTAGCCACATGATAACTTGGACATCTATAAATGAAACCCTCATGCTTTTTGCATCTAATGCAGATATGGAGAGGAGGTTCTTCTTTAGTCCTGGTACAAACAATACTTCCTTCAATGTCATAGTCTTTCTAGAGTCTAGCTTATAGGAGGATTCCCCACTACCTTTTATTGGATACTGGTATTCATCTCCAAGTTTCACCTTGTGGGGTGATTCATGTTCTGATAGTCTCACAAAAGATTCAATTGAATCCCATCATATGTTTGGAAGCCCCACTGTCTATAAGTCAACCATTGCTTCCATGTGTAATGTTTCCCGTGAGAGCAGAAATCAAAACATATTCTTCATCACTTTCTTGCTTGTTTCTCTTTGTGGAAGGTTCATCATCTTCTGTAGCATGAGCATGATGTTTTCTCTTGTTGTTTTTCTTCTTGTGAGAGTTTCTTTTGTTTATAGGAAAATCTTTGGAAAAGTTCCCTATTTCATCACAAGTATAACATTTGAGTTGGGATTTCTTGTAGGAAGAGTTCTTACCTTTAGAATGATGATGGTGATGATGGTCTCTTCTAGGTTTCTTGGATTGAACTGTGAGAGCTTGATCTTCACTTCCCATGTTTTCTTCTTGAGCTGCTATCCAAGCTTCTTCTTATGAGCATTCTTCCCAAAGTTTGCTAAACTTGACTAACTTCTTTCTGGCACAAATCCCTTGAATGAAAGAGTCCCATGTCCTAGGGAGACCATTCAAGGTGGTCATTAAAATATATGCATTTTCCACTTCTTCATCCATTTCTTCAATTTGGTCATTGATCTGGGAGACCCTTGTGAAGTAAGATTGTATGGTATCCACATTCTGAATATTCACATTCTTCAAATGGTTCCTCAAAGTCATTTTCCTGTTTATGTACTTTCCTTCAAACAGTTTGGTTAGGGAATCAAACATAGCTTTATGTGTCTTTAGGGAGGACACATGTGGTATGAGGTGATCCTTGATTGAATCAGAAATAATCCTCTTATCCATAACCAACTTCTTCTTGTGTAAGGCCTTAGCCTCATCTCCCTCCGGAATTGGAACCTCCTCATTGATGTAGGAGTCCAACTCATTCTCTTCTAGGACGACGAAGATCCTATACTTCTAGGCTCGGAAGTTATCAGCTCCCTCAAGCTTTTCATCAAGATTGGTATGATGAGACATCTTAACTGAGAACCTCAAATGGAAATACAAAATATTTAGATCTTACCAGGTCAAGATGTCGGATCTGGATTTGGAGCTGAAATTCTGCAGTGCTCATTCAGGAGCAGATTAGGGTTTGGATTTTTCGGAGTTCTATCCAACCAAATGCTTTGATCTTGATCTATAAAATTTGATTTTGAGGAGGAGATCAATCCAATCCTGGGATCACTAAAAAATTCCACTTCTATGAAGATCCCTAATTTTCGGCAGTAGTGTCAGGTCCAAAACTGAAAAAGCTCAGAATTGGATTCTGCTTCGACAGAAAGATGCACCCTAGGGAGGAAATTTAGTCCAACCTTATTTTGCTGAAAATATGTGGAGAGAGATCCAAAAAGTAGGAAACCCTAGCTCCCATAGCTGCACAATGTCTTCTTCTCAGGTTAGCTTTGATACCATTTTAGATTTTTAACATTAAGCTAGCATTACATTAGGATCTTTAACTGAGAGAATAACAAGCACATCAATATAACACAAGAGACAATGAACAAAATGTTTTTCCTCAGGGAAACCATAAATGGAGAAAACCCCACAACTTCCTCAGAGATAGAATCAACACCAAAATTAAAACCCCAAAATAGTAAGATGATATCCCGATAGCAGTAGCCTCTTTCTTCCTAGCCCCAGTAGCTTATTCTTCCTCACCTATGGGCTACAACTGAGTGTGAGTGAGTGTGTGATAAATAGAATGGCTCACTGTCTATTTATACTAATTCCTGACTTGAGAATAACTCACTGGGGCCAACTTCACTAGGAGAGTTTAATAAACCTAGGGCCCCAGAACTACGTGGACTTTAACCATTGATTTATAGGAGGGTTACCCATAATGACTTGACATGACTTGTTTACATGATAGAAACTCCTGATTGGAACATCGAAGCATGACATGACTCAATTACATTACAAACACTTCCCGGAATAAACATCGGGGCAAAATACATAAGATATACAAATGAATACATTCTGAAGTTACAATTACATCAACATGGATGTCCCTTCGACTATTGTTTTCCGATGTCCGACGAAATTGACATTTTCTCCGTCGGTTTTGTGTTTCAGAATGAACCGATAGATTTAGTTTGTCTGGCATCTGACATTGCGGAGGGTTAATTTTGAGTCAAGCCAAAGCTTCATGATGTTCCCGTTGATGCTGAAGAGTTTAGTCTCCCTGATTTTTGATGTGTCTTTCCCATGCGATTATCGGGTAGGTAGAGCCATTCCTGTCTGACGTTGTGGATGTCTTCAAGACTATATGTCCGGTGTTTTGTTAATATTTTTCCCACTAGTTTTTCTCTCCCGGTCGAGTTTTATAACACCGTTGTGAGCCCGTGACTTGTCATTTTCATGGTGGTATCCATCAAGCTTGATTACGCATAGCTTTCTAGCTTCCATACCTTCTCCTCTACACCCGCGAAAGTTATCTCCTATCAAGGTCGCCCGCATCTTCGTTTCTAGGTAGGATCCGTTCACAAATTTGCGTTTGCTTGGTTTTGTTGGTATTTAAACCACCAGGGTGGATAGGGTTAGGTTTCTGTAATGGGGGTTTAAGGTTTTTGTGTCTTTCCTATAGTGAGCTCCCTTTATTTGGGATGTGGCCTGCTCATTCATGAGCATCTTCATTTCTGGCTAGTTAGGTTTTTCTATATCCGCCATTATGCGACCATGAATACGTTTGTGGCAGTTCTATTTGTTGGGAAGGTTAGGGCAAGGTGAAAATGAGCGTTTCACTATCTGTACCTCCCTATTCATTATGGCCTTGTTTTAAAGCCCAATCCACATGGCCATGTCTCCTTTGACAGTATTTTTCCATGGGACATAGGAGGGCCGTAAAATTGATGGGGGTTTAAGGTTTTTTGTGTTGAAATAGACGGGGGTGTGAGATTTTGCCTCAGTCGAGATGCACATATAGACTTTTAGGAAGCTAGAAGAGATTAGGGTTTTGAGCTAGCAGTGTTTTAGGAGGTTTGGGAGGCAGAAATATTTTGCAGGTTCTTTTTGTTTAGAGTCTCTCATTCAAAGCAATTGTGGGTATTGATAATAATTTTCAATATGCATATCGATGAAATGATAATATTTGGTTTCTTTGTTGTTTTCTCACTACACCGCTTGCTGGATATAAATAGACTGAGATCATGTTGAATGATGGTTAAAAGGTAAATTATCAACAAATCAATATGACGTGCAAATAGAAGAAGAAATCCCAAGCAGCCGAAGAGGAACATGAAGTGGAGGTGATAACCAGAGTGGAATTCATCTATGAAGATACTAAAGTTATTACTTGAGTTGAACCATAATATAAATGGGGAAAGGTGTATAGGATGATTTCAAGCCGAACTATTCTAGATGCTAGTTTTGAAGATATGCACATGTATGCAAATGAAGATAGCCATACCCGATATTTTCCCATGCTCGGAAGTGATAAGTTGGATTCTTCCTAGGGCAGATGTAATACGGATGATATTGGAAAATACTACGAAGGAGGGTTATGCTGCATACAACCCATCCTATGTATCTATGGTGTATAATTTACCAACACCACAAATTTATCTGACAGAAAGTTGGTTAAAGGAGCTGAATTTAGACATGGTTGAAACAGTCAAGAAGATGATGATACTAGGAAAGAACTTCCAAACAAGGCCTTCTGGAGAGTATGAAACATCAACTCTCTGTAATCCATATAGGTTCATTGTTTTAAGCGATTGAACATAATTTTTGGAAGAGCTAATGGAAACCGTCTTTAGATGGGTTGGATACCAGTTATCTATTTTGTTGCTAAACAAGGTAGAGTTTTTAGATGGGCAAGTATAGTATCAAACAACCTATCTGCCTATATAAGAGCAGGCTTGCGAGGAGTGTCCCAAAGGAAGTCATAATTTTACATGAGTTCCATTTTTATTGATTGCATTCTATGCACTTAGCCATTCCCAGCCTCAAAGTGCCATTGGGATAAGGACCGAGCTCCAGTGTATGTAGCTTACAAAATATTTTGGGCCCACAAATATTACAGCTACTACGAGGAAAATTGTGAGAATTTCATCATGACCTTGTACACATTAATTTTCTTGTCCGAATGCAATTGTATGTCAAAAGGAGCTTTAAAAGTTGTGCAAGAATATGGAAGGTATTATCTAACAGAGGAAGGCCTATATTTATGAATGTATGGTGGTTCGAGAGCCCCTTCTCTTCTATTGAAATATTCCACAGACTATGTAGTCCACAAAGAAGTTGTGAGACAGCTGTATATTGATGGAGTAGAGAATTTCCTTTTTGAGAAAAAGAAAGCAGTTTATCCTGCAGTTCCCTTTTTTGTAGGAAGCTACAAATTTTCTAGGGTAAAGAATGCAGTAGAGTTTGTCAAATAATTAGAGTATTTTCACTTCGGTGAAATGAATTTCCATAGGAATGACTCTGCAGGCAAAGTTGTTGAGTATTGCATCAAAGCTGGAGTACATTTCGAATATACCAATTTCTAGTATAAGGATGAAGAAACCTTCCCAAATGCCTAGAACATGACAGATTTAAAGAAAAGATTCAAGCAGAAGATAGCTACTGTTGGTGGTAAAGGTAAAGCTTCTGAGAAGTAGAGAAGGAAAGAAGAAGAAGAAGCAAACATACTAGTACAAGAGGCAAAAAAGTGGTTGAGAACATAAGAAGAAGGAAATAAACGAGCAGGTGAAGAAGCAAAAAATAATATTGAAGAAGAAAACAAAAGAAAAGAAGAGGATGAAATACAAAAAAAGCAGATAGAAAGTGAAGGGTTCAGATTAGAATGTGTTAAAAAGGAAAAACAACAAGCGGAAAAGACAGCAGAAGGATCCAGAACAGTGACATTAAAAGGACAAGACCCTACAGATCAAGAACAAGCTCAGTCTGATATTATCCCATTAGAGCCTGTGGTTCCTTCTAGTAGTACAGTAGAAGAAGGTTCATGGTCAATTTCAAGAGATGAGTTAATTTCTTTGATGACCACAAAGGGGGAGGAGGTACCGGATTTTAACACTGTCTTTTACGACAAAGAAAAAAAGATAATTGTCAAAAGAACCAAGAAGAAAGTGGACAGTGGGGGTAATCTAGGAATAATCGTGATTGATAAGACAGTGGTCCACGGTACACACAAACATTCACTATTACTAGCAAGGGATGGGGTAGCTCTAACTGTAGCCACTGAGGAAAATGTGGACAGAATCATGAAATACCTAGAACAGTCTCAGAAAAAGGTCACACAGTTGTAGACTTTGAAGAAAGAAAGGAGTGAAAGTTAGAGTTTGAAAAGGAAGTACGCGGATATGATCAGTGAAGTTAAGGTATGAAAGGCAGAATTTTAGACTTTATAAGCCGAGAAAGATGCTTTGGTAATATCTGTAGGAAATACAGGGAAGAATGCCAAGACCACCTTGTCAGAGTTTGGAAAGCTACAGTAGAAATGTCATAGTTTGGAAGCAAAGAGGGATGAGCTTAAGTTATCAGTTGAAGAATTGGATAAGGAAAAGGGCAGATTGGAAGGTAAACTGACAGAGCTGGAAGAGCAGCAAACCACTGCAGAGGGGAAGGCTAAGCTATATGAAACTCAGATAGCAGCCTTGGAGGAACAAAAGAATTCACTTGCAACTTCACTGAAGTCAGCTATAGAAAAAGGTTGATATTGAACCTTTAAAGAAGCATGCCATTATGCTCTGAAAGAAAATTCATCAAATGCAGCCGCAGATGGTGGAAGAAAGATTTATAGTGCAACAGATAGACATCAGATTAGAAGAAATTGTAAATACAACCTTTTATCTTTTGGATAGGACTCAGGATATCCTAGATAATCTGCAGGGAAGGATGACATGGGTAGAAACAAACAAGGAATATCCCGTAGACACACCTGTCAAAGACTTGGAAATGATAAAGTTGAACTATGAGCTGATTGAGTTTTCGAGCAACGCAGCAGAAGAACTAAAAAAGACAGTGAAGAAAACAAAGAATTCATGTGCTGAGTTCTATAGGAGAGTGCTCCTAACTTATAATCAATGTCAGACCTCTGCTGCAAAGAGACTAGAAGTGTTGCCACAACATGAAATGTTTCTGAAATAATTACAAGAAAGATGCAACGATGATGAACAGGCCATTCAACAAGTCAAGGAGTTAGATGAAAAGATACTTAAGACTGAAATAACACATGCAGATGTTAGTATCCTTTTTATAGAAGACTAGTCGCACTTGATTCCTATAGGATAGCAGGTGTAAAGGCCCAGGCTGCTCAACACGAAATTACTATCATATTTCTCGAACCTTCTGGTTTTGAGAATATAGCAGCATAGGAAAATGTATGGAAAACGTTTATGACAAGTTGGATTCTGCCTAGGGAAAACGTAACATGGATGATATTGGAAAATATTGCGAAGTAGGGTTATGCTGCATACAACCCAGCCTATGTATCTATGGTGTATAGTTTACCAACACCACAAATTTATCTGACTGAAAGTTGGTTAATGGAGCTGAATTTAGACATGGTTGAAACAGTCAAGAAGATGATGATACCAGGAAAGAACTTCCAAACAAGGCCTTCTGGAGAGTATGAAACATCAACTCTCCGTAATCCATATAGGTTCATTGTTTTAATTCTGAACATAATTTTTGGAATAGCTAATGGAAACAGTTTTAAGATGGGTTGGATACCAGTTATCTATTTTGTTGCTACACAAGGTATAGTTTTTAGCCGGGCAAGTATAGTATCAAACAATATGGCTTCCTGTAGAAGAGCAGGCTTGCAAGGAGTGTACCAAAATAAGTCATAGTTTTACATCAGTTCCATTTTTATTGATTGCATTCTGTGCACTCAGCCATTCCCAGCCTTAAAGTGCCATTGGGATAAGGACCGATCTCCAGTGTATGCAGCTTACAAAATATTTTGGGCCCACAAATATTACAGCTACTATCAGGAAATTTGTGAGAATTTCATCATGCCCTTGTACACATTAATTTTCTTGTCCGAATGCAATTGTATATCAGAAGGATCTTTAAAAGTTGTGCAAGAATACGGAAGGTATTATTTAACAGAGGAAGGCCTATATTTAAGAATGTAATGGTGGTTCGAGAACCCCTTCTCTTCTACTGAAATATTCCACAGACTATGTAGTCCACAAAGAAGCTGTGAGACAGTTGTATATTGATGGAGTAGGGAATTTTCTTTTTGAGCAAAATAAAGTAGTTTATCCTACAGTTCCCTTTTTGTAGGAAGCTGCAAATTTTCCAGGGTAAATAATGCAGCAGAGTTTGTCAAAAAATTAGAGTATTTTCACTTCGGTGAAATGAATTTCCATAGGAATGACTCTGCAGACAAAGTTGTTGAATATTGCACCGAAGCTGGAGTACATTTCGAATATACCAATTTCTGGTATAAGGATGAAGAAACCTTCCCAAATTCCAAAAACATAACAGATTTAAAGAAAAGATTCAAGCAGAAGATAGCTATTGTTGGTGGTAAAGGTAAAGCTGCTGAGAAGCAGAGAAGGCAAGAAGAAGAAGAAGCTAAAAAGAGGCAAAAAGAAGCAAACATACTAGTATAGGAGGAAAAAAAGTGGTTGAGAACAGAAGAAGAAGAAAATAAACGAGCAGCTGAAGAAGCAACAAAGAATATTGAAGAAGAAAAGAAAAGAAAAGAAGAGGATGAAATACAAAAAAAGTAGACAGAAAGTGAAGGGTTCAGATTAGAATGTGTCAAAAAGGAAAAACAACAAGTGGAAAAGACAAGGAAAGGATCAAGAATAGAGACATTAGAAGGACAAGACCCTATATATCAAGAACAAGATCAGTCTAATATTAACCCATTAGAGCCTGTGGTTCCTTCTAGTAGTACAGTAGGAGAAGGTTCACGGTCAATTTCTGGAGATTATTTAATTCCTTTCATGCCCACTGAGGGGGAGGAGGTACTAGATTTTAACACTATATTTTACAACAAAGAAAAGAAGAGAATTGTCAAAAGAGCCGAGAAGAAAATGGATAGTGGGGGTAAGCCAAGAATAATGGTGACTGATAAGATAGTGGTCCACGATACAGACAAAGATCCAGGAGGGATGGGGTAGCTCTAACCCTAGCCACTGAGGATAATGTGGACATAATCATGAAAGACCTAGAATAGTCTTAGAAAAAGGCCACACGGTTGAAGGATACTTTGAAGAAAGAAAGGAGTGAAAGTCAGAGTTTTAAAAGGAAGTATGAGGATATGATCGGTGAAGTTAAAGTATCAAACACATAATTTCAGAATTTACAGGTTGAGAAAGATGCTCTAGTAATATGTATAGGAAATACAGAGAAGAATGCCAAGACCACCTTGTCAGAGTTTGGAAATCTACAATAGAAATATCATAGTTTGGAAGTGGAGAGGGATAAGCTTAGGTTATCAGTTGAATAATTGGATAAGGAAAAGGGAATATTGTAAGGTAAAGTGACAGAGCTAGAAGAGCAGAAGACCACTGCAGAGGGGAAGGCTAAGCTATATGAAACTCAGATAGTAGCCTTGGAGGAACAAAAGAATTCAGTTGCAGCTTCACTGAAGTCAGCTGTGGAGCAACAGGTTGATATTGAACCTTTAAAGAAGCATGCCATTATGCTCTAAAATAAAATTCATCAAATGCAACCATAGATGGTGGAAGAAATATTTAAAGTGCAACAGATAGACATTAGATTAGAATAAATTGTAAATACAACCTCTTATATTTTGGATAGGACACAGGATATCCTAGAGACTCTATAGGGAAGGATGACATGGGTAGAAACGAACAAGGAATCTCCCATAGAAACACTTGTCAAAGACCTGGAAATGATAAATTTGGACTACAAGCTAATTGAGTTTTCCAGCAACGCAGTGGAAGAACTAAAAAATACATTAGAGGAAATTTGAGGTCTAAAATGGGCCTCCTAAGGAAAATAATAAAATAATAGTTAAAATAATAAAATAATAGTTATTAATTTTGTAGGAAGAATGAAAAAAATTATTTTATTTGTTCGTATTTTCGACATATCCCCTTGTGTTTTTA
Organism: Pseudotsuga menziesii; assembly: GCA_001517045.1. Taxonomy (NCBI): domain Eukaryota; kingdom Viridiplantae; phylum Streptophyta; class Pinopsida; order Pinales; family Pinaceae; genus Pseudotsuga; species Pseudotsuga menziesii. Next base: position 47,971 of record LPNX011101776.1, on the reverse strand, counting down.
CTCAAATTATAAGTGGGAGAGCTCGTTGGATGCGGAATTTAATTCCGCATCCAACGAGTACCCACACTACATACTTTTGACGAACCCCTCTACCCTAAAAACAAGAAATACCTGAAAAATGTGAGGATGACATCATCATCACATTTTTTCCCATATTTGTTGTTTTTGGGGTAGAGGGGTCTGTCAAAAGTATGCAGTGTGGGGACTGATTGGATGCGGAATTAAATTCTACATCCAATGAGCTCTCGTGCTTGAAATTTGAGTAAAAACACAAGGATATATGTCGAAAATACGAACAAAAATACTAGTTTTATTTTATGACAAATATGTCAATTCAACAATTATGGTTGACACATTTTATTGAAATTCTATTGGTTCTTGAATTCCAACTCACAAAATTTATTGTTGGCGCGTTTTCTTATAAGGCCCATTTTAGACCCCAAATTTCCTCTAATGCATTGAAGAAAACAAAGAATGCCTGTGCTGAATTCTATAGGAGAGTGCTCCTAACTTATAATCAGTGTCAGACCTCTGCTGCAAAGAGACTAGAAGTGCTACCACAACGTGAAATGTTTCTGAAATAATTACAAGAAAGATGCAATGATGATGAACAAGCCATTCAGCAAGTCAAGGAGTTAGATGAAAGTATACTTAAGACTGAAATAACACATGCAGTTGTTAGTATCCACTTGCTGGAAGATCAGCTGCGCATGATTCCTATAGGATAGTGGGTGTAAAGGCCCAGGCTGGTCAACACGAAATTACTAGTAAATTTCTCGAACCTTCTGGTTTTGAGAATAGAGCAGCAGAGGAAAATGTATGGAGAAAGTTTATGAAAAAGCAGGCTGGACCCTCTTAGTTTGACTGTTTATCACTTTGATAAAGAATGTAATATATTGTATTTCTCTTTTTGTTCACAAGCCAAAAGACAAAATTTTTAATGGGAAAGGTTGGGGAAGCCCAAAAGACAACGAGGGAAGCCCAATATTTTTTTTCATTTTTTATAAATATAGGAAAGCCTGATGTAACAACGACCCTTTTTTCATACAATCTTTATGCAACATTATTGTAAGAAGAACTATTTCATCTTATAATAAAGAGTTATATTTTTTCGGCTAGAGAAAGTAATGTGGGGTTTCAAATGCTTGACATGGACTTGTTGGATGTGAACTATTTTTGTTTCAGCTTGCTTTCATGAACTGTGAGATCATTCTAACTTATGAACTCTTTCATGTTATGAATGTGATCCTCTTTATTTCTGTGAAATTTCCACAATCGTATTTGAGTAATGCATGTTTTAATTAACAATGAGCTATCTCTTTGTTTATCTGTCTATTGATATGCATGTATTTAGGAATATTAACAGCTTTATGTAGTGTTCTTTATGCATCTTATCCAATACATTTCTCAGCATTAATTGCAGTATTGCTCCCTAGGGATAGGTCAGTGAGTCTTAGTTAGTTTTTCTTTGTTTATGATTTAGAAGAGAGAGAGGTAAGACGAGAGATAAGAACATGCACATCACATTGTGACACTCCTCGTTATCTCTACTGATTGCATTTAGTTAGGCACTTGCATATCATACATAAATATAAAACTAAAAAATACACTTAAACGATGGACCGAGCCGCAACCAGTAAAATAAGATTTAACCGTTACTTGACCTATGGTAGCTGGACCATAAACCAGATGGATTCCCCATACCAAACAATAATGAGCTAATTGGGAACATTTATTGGGGAGAAACCCTACTGTTGTTACCTACAATTTTCTAGGCCTCAACAAGGCTACCGCAACTACACTGAGATTCTGGCAGAACAATCATAAGCCTGATTCTTATGTGTGGGAAGGGTAGAAAATCCTGAAATATTGTCAACACTGGTACCACATGGGGCCCAAGAGGTGGTATTGACAAGACCCTCAAATGCATAAAAATCCTTATTTATGTTCGAACAAGGAATCGAAGGGTTATCTCCTCAACCAAGTCCTCACATGGCATCGTGCTTAACTCCTGTGTGAGAGGATCTTTCCAGATGGTCTCATGTAGAGGAGTATTTACCTAGTGAAAGGACAACTACATCTGAATTCAAATACTTATGAATAGTTAAAACTCCCTAGTCCACAAGCCTATCCTGAACTAGTTTATGTATGAGCCTAGAAAAAAGAAATTTACTAGAAAATTTTTAATTAATCGTTCTTTTTAATTGGTTTTTTTTAGTCATATGAAGTGGGATGAAACTGTATGGTTTTATAGATGCAACAAAAGAAAGAAAAAATGATGTAAAAACTATATTTTTTTCAAATCAAATGCAACTACAATGCAAACGTTTTCTTTTCTTTTCTTGTAAAATGAAAGCAAATGAATTTTAAAACAAAGCATGAGAATCAAAGGAGACCTTTTGACCTTGTCCAAGCCCAAGTATGAAGCCCTTGGATCCATTTTTACAATGCCAAAATGCCTATACATGCTTTAGAGAGTTTAATACCCCCTAATTTGTTTCTATGGATGCCCAGTTGTTTCTTTGGATTCACAGTACCACAATCTATGCCCTAGTACCCTAGAAAGAGTCCTTGGTGGGTTGAAGAAGTGTAGAACTTCAAAGATTCCAAATGACCCATTATTAGGTCATTTTTGTTTTTAATGAGGTCATGGTACCCTAGTATAAGTCTATTCCCCACCACACCTTGGTACCCGTGATAAGTATATGGTGGTTTGGTGTCCCTTGGAGGCTATATGGTCATTGGCATGTAGTAGCCTTGTGATCATGCATATGAATCCAATAAGGTGTTGCAAACTAGTGGTGAGGTCTTTGTAACCATATTTATGGGTTTTGGTACTCTTATGGTGATGAATATATATAGTGGAACCATTGGATATGTTTTTAATGATATGGAGACCTTGAACATTATGATGTTGAATCCCTTGAAGTCCTTGGAAAATATCTTGTTTAAATATTATATGATATGTTTGAAAGAGTCCTTGAAACCTTTGCATGCAGTGTCTTGGCTCTTGAACCATGATGATGTATGGTACTATTTGTGGTTATATGGATATTGGGATGTATATGGAGGTATATCCCACGTATGTGCCTTGATATTTTGAATAATACTTTGAAACTCTTGTAGTTGGATGTATGGTCTTTGGCACCCTCATGTGTGTGGTATTTCATGTCCTTGACATATTGAATAAATAAGGGTATTAGACCAAGAATTTGCAAATAAACCCATAAAAGGTAGATAGTCATCGTCAATCTATTTCTCTCTAATATGTGGAGCATCTTCTAACTCCTTACGATTGAAGAGATATGGATTTTTGAAGTTTTTCTACCCTACCTTTTTGGGTGAGCCGATCAAACAAAAGAGAATTTAATTATTTGTAATTTTGAATTGCATGTCAGCCTAAAGTAATAATTTTTTCTCCACAACCTATATAAATATAATACCAAACATTTCATTTGTTCATCATCAATTCTCTTAGGAATTTTGTGACAACGAAATTTCTTGGCATCTTCACTAAATTTGGCATAGATTTCTCATACAGAATCAGAATTATAAAATTCTTGGCTCATTGAAAAGCTTGTTATGAGGGATACATGATGACATGATATAGATTTTATTTTTATTTTTCCAATGTTTCTTCATCTTGTGATCTTCGGAAAGGTATGGTTCATTCTTTTGAGCTTCTCTTGTGATGACACATGTCTCTCATGGATAGAGTTCTTATTTTATCTTAGTATGTGAGCTTCTATATTGGTATATATATTTGAATTCATTATGGAGGATATGATTTTGATGTTGCATAACTTTATGCTATGATATGATACACTTTATGATGATAATTCATGTGAAAATGATGTACACTCTATGAATTTGATGCACTCCTATACAATATGGTGTACATGCATACAATAGTGTGATGATGCTCTCCTATGCATTATGATGTATACTTGATGTTGATGATACATACACAATGCACACTGAGATGATGATAATTAATATTTAATGATGATGATGCATATTATTAAAAAAATTGTTGATTGTTAAAAGTAAAAAGTAATAAAAGCTACGCACACTGATTCACCCCCCCTCTTAGTGTACTCGGTGTGTTCAATAGAAATACCAATACAGTTGCATATGAGTGTTTTTGTAGGGTTACATTGGATATCTCTTTTCTAGTGTTGTGGCGATATCTCTTATGAGGCAATATTCTTATGTGTTGTAAACCATTTACCACAAATCTATATATCATAATCAAATAATTCTTGGGTTTTTCCAAGGGTATATCATGTCTCTCGTGGTTGATTGATTGATATGGCTGATTTTTTGAGCTGATTTGTGTAGCTCATTTATTTATGAGATTCATATGTGGCTGATATAAAGATTCATAGGTGGTTAATTTATGGAATTCATAAGTGTTGAAATTCTTAGATACAAGTTATAAAGTTAAAGCATCTTCGATTTTGCTCAAACATCAACATGGTATCAGAGCATAGGGCGTGAAAGAGATTATATTTGTGCAGAAATATAAGCATATATAGATCTTGAAGAGTTAAGAAAAATATTGCATCCGTGACATGGATCTACATTCCACCGGAATATCTCCTCGAAAGTACTTCCAACTTCATCAAATGGAAGGAAAGATTATTGAAAATTATTGAAGAGCATGACCTTGACTGTTATATATCCTCAATGGTAGAGGATCCTAACACCAAATAAGGGAAAATCAACTTTAAGAAGAATCAAGCAAATTCCAAGAATATAATCATTCATTTAGTTAACGACAATCTCATGTTTGTGATCACTCCGTTGAATATCGCAAGGGTGTGTTTTGATACACTCACCAATATTTTCAAGAAGAATTCCTCATGTCAATGAGAGGGGTGCATCCAAAGAAAGTTTATGTGCACTAAATAGGAGAATATTTTCCTCATGGAAAGAATGAAGAAAGGGAGAAAGCCTTTCACTACAAATAATATCTTCCTTTCAAGTGAATGAAGAGGGACTCCAGTATTATTCACAATGGTGCAAAGATTAAGAGATCCCACACCAATAAATAAAATATAAGTACTTTATATTTTGATTTTTATATTCCGTTATAAATCATATATAAAGGTTTTTGAATATTTTTCATGACTGGCATGTAGATATTTGTATGTCTGGACTTTGAAATTGTGTTGAGCATATGCATTGTTTTATGTCTTTATTGGCACGTTTTAAATCATATGAATTCCATATTATGAAACATTATATAAGACTGATATAGAATTATATAGGACTGATATAAATTATATAGGATTGATATAAGGATTCATAATTTGTTTCAAGAGATATAATATACAGTGTTGTGTGATTGTTCATGAGTGATGAACATAGGACTGCAAGAACCTTGATGAATGCAAGGTTGAAATTTTTATATAAATATGAGAATACATTAATATTCAAAAGTACTGATATGAGACTGATATAGGATTCATATAAGGTTTCAAAACATCATATAACACATTAATGGGGTTATGTCAAAACATTGATTTAGTCTATGTATATAATTGTGTGAACAATTGTTAGTATGTTGAAATTTTTCATGCAATTACATTTCCTGGTTATGTAATGTTATTAACCATTTGAATAACCTTTCTTCTAGGAAAAAAACATATGCCCTAATTGTTAGATTTTTATCATTCAAGCTAGCATTATGATCTTAGGATCTTTAACTGACAGAATAACATGCACAACAATATAACACAAGAGACAAGAGACACAAAGAATTTTCCTCAGGGAAACCATAAAGGAGAAAACCCCACAACTTCCTCAGAGATAGAATGAGCACCAATAGTAGTAGTAAAACCTGAAAACATAAAGATGATCTCCACAAATTCTGTCTCTCTCTCTCACTAGAGAGAACTTCTCCTCTCTCACTCATGAGCCCCAATGAGTGAGTGTGTGTGTGATAAATAGAGAGGCTCACTCTCTATTTATATTCTTTCATTCACTTTAAACCCACTCCAACATGTCGGCCTCACTTAACAATTACTTACTAGAGTTGACATCTCTAGGAGTGTCTAATAACCCTAGTGCCCCACAACTTGTGGGGACTTTGCCTCTTCCAACCAACACAGAGGGTTTCCCTTAATACAATGGTGGGGACTATTTCCCCTACTTAAAATGACTCACCTAGGGTGGACTTCTATAGGATAGTCTAATAACCCTAGGGCCCCACAACTGCGGGGACTTCAACCCTTGACCAATAGGAGGGTTACCCACAATGACTTAACATGACTTGTTTATATTATAGAAACTTCTCGGAATAAAAATTGGGGTATGACATGACTCAATTAGATTACAGAGACATCCTGGAATAAAAATCGGGGTACAATACATAAGATATACAGATGAATACATTCTAAAGTTACAATTACATCAACACTCCCTCTTAACTAGGAAGGTATTCTCTCGACACAATTTATTAGCACAAGTCTTCTTCTCTGTATCATATGGATCATCATCGAGTTCATATCATCTTCAAGTCATATTCATCTTCAGGTCATCCTCATCTTCAAGTCATCTTCATCTGGATCTTGATCATCACTCGATCTAGATCATCATCACTGGATCTAGATCATCACTCGATATGGATCATCATCATTGGATCTAGATCATCACTTGATCTGGATCGTTATCATAGAATATAGATCATCACTCAATCTAGATCATCACTACTCGATCATCATCAAGTATGTATCATCACTTGATCTGTATCGTCACTGCTAGATCATCATCAAGTCTAGATCATCGCTTGATCTCGATCGTCACTGCTAGATCATCATCAAGTATGGATCATCACTTGATCTGGATCGTCACTACTGGATCATCATCAAGTCTATATTATCACTTGATCTGGATCATCATTGCTGGATCATAATCAAGTCTAGATCATCACTTGATCTGGATCGTCACTGTTGGATCATCATCAAGTCTGGATCATCACTTGATCTGAATCGTCACTACTGGATTATCATCAAGTCTAGATCATCACTTGATTTGGATCATCACTGCTGGATCATCATCAAGTTTGGATCATCACTTGATCTAGATCATCATCAAAGATTGATCATTATTGAATCATAATCATCATTAATGCTTTTGCTATCTCAATCAAATGGTGTTATCTCTTCATTCTTCTCATCATAGGAAGTTCTATAGAATTAGCCCTGTAGGCATACCCTTCATGTAGGTGTTCATCAGTGCTTATATCTGACACTTAAGTTAGAATGGCCTGCCCAGCTCTTACATTTGACCTCATCTTGTCAGAAAGGCACGCCCAGCACTCACATCTAACCACATATTTTCAGAAAGGCCCAGCACTCACATTTGACCATGTGTAAACACATCGCGCCAGAATGGCTGAACGCTTACATCTGACCTCATATTGTCAGAAAGGATCTACACTTACATATGACCCCATCTTGTTAGAAAGGCATAGCACTCACATCTTACCATGTGTAAACACATCGTGCCAGAATGGATCATCACTTATATCCAACCTCATCGTGTCAGAAAGGATATGTACTTACATTCGACCATGTGTAAACACATCGCATCGAAAGGGCTCTCAGTTGTAGACTGTGGATTCCTGGTAACTCACCAAGTGCCTCCATTCTCATATAGAATGGCATCAACCCTTATATCTGATCAAGTGGGATACATCCTTCAATCACATCAGAATGGCCATGCGCTCACATCTGATCATGTAAGACTACATCCTATAGTCATATCAGAATGGCCCTCAGTCCTAGAATGAGTATTCCTGGTAACTGACCAAGTTCCTCCATTCCAATAATGGCATTCAACCATTACATCTGATCATGTAGGAACCAATCCTACAGTCATATCAGAATGACTCTACAGTCACATATGACATGGAAGGAACCTAAATCCTCTCACCATGACATAATGGCTCAGCCCTTACATCTGATCATGGAAGGAACTTAATCCTCTCCCATGTCAGAATGGACCTAGGTCTCATCATTTCCCCTTGGAGGGAATCTCGATCTCAAGAACACCAAGATTCTCCCTGAAGTAATCAAACTTCACTTTGGCCATTTCTAGCATAGAATCACATCAGGGTTGGTTACATCCAAGGATAACCTGTGAGCTTCGCCAGGAATTATGCTTAGACAACCTGTCTCATCAGCTATGCTAGAAATCCTTCTTTTAAGAGATCTTGATCTGGATCACTGCTCCTCTATGCATCATACAAAAAATGCAAGTCAGATCAACCAAATCAAATAGTAGTTTTCAAAAGAAACATACTACCTCCCAAATAGAAAGTGGCAATATCTTTTGCCTCAGTTTTACTCAACGCCATGCAGGACTCCATCCTACCAAACCAAGAGATCGTGACACTTGATCCCATACTGAAGTAGCACCTCGAAGTGGTCGTCCTATCAATGGCACTTCCTACCCGATACAAATCCACATAATATTTTGATTCACCTCATACTTGAGCCCATAATCAATTGCACCCTTCAGGTACCTCACTGCATGCTTTGCAACCATCAGGTGAACATGTCTCAATGTGTTCACAACAAAGCAAATATCTGGTCTCGTATTCGTCAGGTACATCAAGGAACAAATCATCTGACAATACATCATGGCATCAACCATCTCTGATGAAGCAACACTGAATAGGTTCAGCTTCAATGCCATAGTTGTGGTCATGGCATTACAGTCCATCATCCTTAACCTCTTCAGGATCTCTACTGGATACTTCCCTTGTCCAAACCTCCATGCCTAGAGCATAGTGCATCAACACATAACATCAGCATCACTGGTCTTATACCTTCAACCTTGAAGCAAAGGTTGGAATCTGATTTACTCTCAGTAAAGCCTAGAGTCATCAGTAATCTATCCATCCTGTTGTACCATGCCGAACCTCAGGATCTTCTGCATTCACTCCATCTGAAGTAGAGCATCATTCTCCCTCTGTCTTTCGTATTCTATGCACTGAAACATTTTGTACTAGAGTGACAAGTAGTATCCATCTAGGATCACTGGATACCAAGATATTGAACTTTTTCAAAATTTCTTCTCGTACCCATCTAAGAGCTTGTCATCCTCTATAGAATTTCATCTTCAACCTTGTACCAAAGGTTCAGGTCTTCATCAAGCTCCTCATGTATGTGTTATCCCATGGGTGTCTTCTGAGCTCGTACAAGGCCTTCTTTCATTTGCACACATGATTCTTCTTGTCATGTGTATTTCTAGTGGTTGCAAATGTCTCTTCATAGTCTGTGCCTCGTGCTACGAATATTTCCTTGTATCCCATGATGTTTCCATCTACTGCATGATGGAACTATGAACTGCAACCTAGACATCATTCTTCTTGAACTAGTCTTCCCTTTCTTCTTGGTTACTTATTCATGGCTAGAAGGTTCTTCTTTAATGATGTTGCTGCATACGTCATATTATTTTTCATCTTGAACTGTCGTGACTTGTTCTTCGGAACAAGTCTCATTCTTCATTTCTTGTAGGTGATTATGTATGCCATTTTTCCTACAAGTCAAATGCAGTTGTATGGTTAGAAAAATTTCATAAGGTATATTCATAATGAAAAATTCTCATGCAACTACTTTATCCAATACAACATCCATCGATATCTCACGGAAACTTTCTAGATTCCTTCCATCTCTACCAGGACAACATTGAGATTGTGCACTAATCCAATATGTCAGCAAAGAGGTTTCATTCTAGATAAGTGGCAATGGAGAGTTGTATCCATGAGCTACTTACCCATCACATGCATATTAGCAATATACTGTCATTAATGCAAACATTCTATCATGCATAATACATTAACTGAATATAAACAAATGCATAACAAAACAATATCATGAAATGACAATTGAATACTAATCTTTTTTTTTTGTGGGTAGACTCCTTCTTGATCCTTCAACTTCATCTTATTCTTCATTCATAATAGCATCCTTTTTTATCCAAATGCTAATATGGATAAGAGGTTCTTCAAGAATTGAGTCCTTCATATTCCTCATTGCTTGAGGGATCTTTTTTGGATGGTGAGAGCTTGATCTTCAGTTGCTCCCATATTCTCTTGAGCTTCTTCTTCTTCTCAGAGTCTACTGAAAGTAATCACTTCCTTCTAGCACACATTCCTTGAATGAATGAATCCCATGATCCTAGGAGGCCATTCAAGGAGGTTATCACAACTTCTGCACTCTCCACTTCTTCTTTTATTGCTTCAAGTTGTTCTGCATTCTGGATCTTCACATTATTCAACTGTTTTCTCAAAGACATCTTCTGATTTATGTTCTTCCCTTAAAATAACTTGGTCAAGGAATCAAACATCCTTGTTTTCTTTAGGGAATACACTTGTGGTATAAGGTGATCCATGATTTAACCAACAATGATCTTCTTGGCCTTGACCAAGTTCTTCTTATGTAAGGCTTTGAGCCTCATCTCCCTCTGAAACTGGAACCTCTCTACTCATGTAGGTGTCCAATCCATTTTCTTCAGAGAGATCATATAGTTCCATGCTTGGAAGTTGTCAACTTCACCAATCTTGTCATCAAGATGACATGATAGATCACTTTGAAATGAGAACCTCAAATGAAAATAGCAAAAGATTAGATCTTACCGATTTGAGGTGCCCATCCTGGTTCCGAAGCTGGCTGATCTAGGGTTTGTCAAAGAAACCCTAATTTTCAAAACATGGAATATTTTAGATATGATTGGATATAAAGATATATCTCTTCAAGTTGAGCTGTCCAATGTACTCATTTTCTGAAAACAGTGGAGGGAAGCTCTTAGAACAGGAAGCCTTAGTTTACCAATTTCTTCTACAGAAATGTATGTTACTATTTCTATGATATCTCCAAACTTATAGCTCCTATGTGTCTAAAAATTATCACTAAGGTAACCTAGCATGTACCTGATCCAACACCATAGATTTCATCATAATTGGTTTCACCTATTGAGACTTATGGTCATTTTCCCAAGGTGACCTGTTACAGGACTGTTCAGAACAATGAAGTTGTATGGACTGCCACGTGTCACTGGTTCATCTTCTGAGTCTAAAAATCGGACCATAGAAATTAAATTCCATGATTTTTATGTAACATCTTCATAAATCTCATTTGGACCTCTGTAGTACAAGATATAAAAATTCTCCCCAGGTGTCCTGTTTAGGGATGAATTATGGAAGAGGCTGGAACCCTAACTGGGAGGGATCATATATCCCAGTTTATAGTGAATATGAGGCTGAATTTTGGACACAATGTACATCAGTATGTTATATTCAACCTCTGCAATTTTCATATCCTGAGACTACGCCAATCCCACAATATAGAGAATGTACCAAAACTTAGCCGTTTTAGTATTTTAGGGTTTTTCCAACTTGGGGTCAAACTAGGGTTTGACTTTCCTAGAGTTTCACCCAACCAAAAATCTTGATCCAGGTCTCTAAACTTAGATTTTGATGAGGAGATAAATCCTATGCTAATATCACTCAAAAATTTCTCTTCTGTAAGAAGCCCTAATTTCCTGCACTGAAAACTGAAAATGCTTGGAATGAATTTCCGCTTCGACAGAAAGATGCACCCTTCAATGGAGAGTCAGCCTAACATAATTTTGCTGATGGATTGTGGAGAGAGACCCAAAAAGTAAGAATCCCTAGATTATGTAGCTGCACAATGTCTTCTTCTCATGTTAGCTTTGATACCATGTTAGATTTTTATCATTCAAGTTGGCATTGTGATCTTGGGATCTTTAACTCAGAGAATAACATGCACAACAATAAAACACAAGAGACAAGTTACACAAAGAATTTTCTTCGGGGAAACCATAAAAGGAGAAAACAATGCAACTTCCTCATAGATATAATGAGCACCAATGGCAGCAGTAAAACCCTAAAACATAAAGATGATCTCCACAGCTTCTGTCTCTCTCTCACTCATGCACCCCAATGAGTGAGTGTGTGTGTGATAAATAGAGAGGCTCACTCTCTATTTATATTATTTAGTTCACTTGAAACCCACTCCAACATGTCATCCTCACTTAACAATTACTTACTAGAGTCGACATCTCTAGGAGTGTCTAATAACCCTAGTGCCCCACAACTTGTGGGGACTTTGCCTCCTCCAACCAACAAGGAGAGTTACCCTTAATACAATGGTGGGGACTATTTCCCCTAATTACAATGACTCACCTAGGTTTGAATTCTCTAGGATAGTCTAATAACCCTAGGGCCCCACAACTGCATGGACTTTAACCCTTGACCAATAGGAGGGTTACCCACAATGACTTGATGTGACTTGTTTATATTATAGAAACTTCCCGGAATAAAAATCGGGGTATGACATGACTCAATTACATTACAGAAACATCCCAGAATAAACATCGGGCTACAATACCTAATATATATGGATGAATACATTTCGAAGTTACAATTACATCAACACTAACCTACAAGAATAAAATGGAATGGATTCATTCGAATTTTTTATCTTGAAATAGAGCTGACCGAGAATTTCCTATGCTTCTTAGCAAGAAGACAAAATATAAGCCCTAATTCTATTTAGACAGATTTAAATACTCGTAAATGTAATATATTTATCTTACTTATATTCATATATGTGTTATATATACATAAGTATGAGTCTCTGTGATGGAGGAATACAATTTATGATTGTCACAACCTAGATGTTGAGAGGGAGAAGCTATATTTGCTAACTCCAGGGAAAACTAGTGGAACTGGTTAAATTAACCTCCATCTATGTAGAAACCATGTATGGTAGTCATATTCCAAATTAATCTATATATAAGAATATTGGATGATTCTTAAGTTTAAAGGTATAACAATCATAAGATAAAATTTTATTATGTTGATAAAATGTTCAATAGAGTTCCTAAAAAGATTCAAGAACAATGGATTATAAATCCATGATCACACACATAAAGTTCAATTTGGTTCTTATTCATATTTCTAGGATCTCATATATGTTAGATATACCTATGTAGGTCCCAGGATCATTTATATGATTTACACTTAGTACATTGACATGTACAACAAACCATGTCTTGTGTTACCTACTTGGTACATGTGTATGTGGATTCAGACATGTATTAGTCAGTGAAAGTAATTTTCACAGACATATGGATTCTAACTAGTTCAGTGATCAAGAAATATCACATCAACAATGTTTCTCAAATAGAGAATATTGTAAATAAATATTACTTTACAAAGTTCCTAGTCAGTTATATCCGAGACATTGCATAGAAAGGAGTTGTGTAACTTTTGTTCATATCCCCGGATGAGTAGTATTGTCAATGTTATAGCTGATTTTACAATGCTTGGTAGATCACACTTTTATAGCCTTCCATGTCCCTTTGCAGACTCTTTGGACCCCCTTTGCTCAAAATATACTTTGATGCTCCAAGAAACACTTCAAAAAATCCCCAATTATAGTTATATGCAGGTTACAAGCTTACAACCCGCATGTACATGTATCGTCTCCCACTATGACCCATGTACATCGGAAAATGTTCCCAAAAATAAAATATTTTGGATTTTTCCTCATAGAGTCATGGATAACTTGACCTTTGGCCTTCCATATGCTTGGAAACTCACCAACTCGACCCTTCACATCCTATTGAAGGGTTATATATTGGGGCCCTTGGATACATTGTAGGAGGAGAATTGAAGAGAGAAAGGAAACTATAGTTCATTTGTGCCTCGTTCACATATGATTGAGTCTCCATGCCCTTTGTCATTGTGAGAATCCATTGTTTCTATTCCCAATATTTCCTTTGCATTGTGATCTTTCCACTGAGATGGAGTATTGAAGTGGTGGAGGCCCACATGGAGGAATCGGTTTCTCCATTTCGACGAGGTGCCGATATAGGTTTTCACTTGTATCTATGTTCATAGTTAATAGAAATATCCATTTCTAGTCGATTGTATGTGTGTAACTATGTATGATCTTTATCCAAGGATGATGTAGTTACTTTGATTTATACATATTGGTTTTAAATATGCTAGAGTAGGCCTAACACTTTAACATATATTATGCTAGTCTTGTTCACTATTGTTGAGGATGGATTCTAGGTACAAGCATGGTTGAAAAGCTCAACGGGGATCGACTAGGACCTTCCGAAATAAGGTACGCATTTTATCCCTTAGTGATTAGTTATTTTTTTATCTATTGCATTGTGAAAAAGGGTTTATTTATGGTGTCATTCAGTCTATTGTGGTCCACCCCAACCCATAGTAAATCTTCTCCTTAACAAAATTGGCGACTCCGCTAAGGAAGTTTGTTGTTCTTATTTAGGGTTTGAGTGCACCATGTGGTTGAATTGCTCTATGTTTCTCTGAGTTTCTCTATTGGGTTATGAAGTGTGTTTTCCCTTTGGTATCCTTTCGAATTAATTTGGATCTTAGATTTGTTTTTTCCACCTTCCTCTTGCTATATGTGGGTCATATAGGTATCGGTCGTGTATACATGCAGGTTGGTGTACTAAAAGTCATGTATGCATGCGGTTTTTCTTTGAACGATCTTCTGTGCCCATTTTTTTGAGTGATTTCTTGATGTTTGAGAGATGTTGGGTGGGTTTTGAGTGTTGCTGAGTCTTATTGGGTGTCTTTGGTGTCTGTTTGTTGCTTCTGTTATGACCAGAGACCATTTTTCTCTTCTTTTTTAGTTAAGAGTTGTTCTTGTCATTTTTTTCTCCTTTTTGTTTTTATATTAGTGCATTAGAAATTTTATCTCAAATTCTTGCTTGGTTTGTGTCTATGAATTATTGCAGGGTCTACGAGTTTGAGAGTCTTTTTATTGCATTTACATATCATTTATTACAAAAATACAAAAGTATTTTATTTTTGGCATTCTTATGCATGATGCATTTGGATGAAGCAATTCTTTCATTACGTTTTTCTTAGTTGAGTAGTGATCAAGATTTAGTATAGAGAAACATCGCATTGACATTTGAAGAAAAAATTTATGCATATCATGTAGTGGCATACCTCGTTTTCATCATTAAAGACAACTTGAACTTGGAATTGTTTGTTAGGTGTGCACATTTACTGCACTTGCTGAGTCATAACATCACTACTTGTGTGATCATTTCCTTTGAGTAATTAAATCCTTAAAATGAATGCTTAATTTAAAATTAATTACACATTTTATTTTATTGTGGTGCATTGACAAGATTATGTTGTAGGGTCTTGGAATAGGGAGTCATGAATAAAAGTTTCCAATAATACAAAACAAAACATTTATGTGTATGTCTAGGTGAGAGAGAAAAATCGTTGTTATAATTAGTGTTCTCAAGAGTCTCCTCTTACACATGAGTTAAGCACGAGGAAACATACACGTTTGTTGTGGGGATAACCACTTTCCACTCTTTCTGTAGATCTAGATATACTTCCAGGCTATTATTTGTATTTGGGGGATTTTGAGGTACCTTTGGAGCTTTCGAGCTTCGAGATTTGTTACCCTTTCCATATGATAGATCCCACCTGCGATTGTATTCCTAAGCATTGATTATATTGGGGTGAGCTTAGTTTCCATACCTAGGTATCGCACGGGGTACTTGCAGATGTTATTATGTGAGTGCAATGTCTAGGTAGGGGTCAAAAAACATAGTCACTTTATGCTTTGAAGATGAGGGCCACTATAATTGGTTACACATCTGCTCTTGTAGTGGAGTCTTAGGAATTTCCTATGAGAGACATATCATCTTCATTTTGGAGCTCATTTATCCTCCCTCTGGGCTTGCTTGTACTTGGCTTATATTTTCTTAGGAGTGTGCTCTTTGTGCACTAGATTAATTTAGGGTTCACTATTGGTTGAGTCTATTTTATTTTGTGGATTCATCGGGGAGAGAGGTCCAACACCTTGTGGTTCTCACCATTTGGCAGGTATTTCTCTTTGTGGATATACTACTACTCCTCAGAATAGGACTAGAAATTCTAGGCATATTTATACACACTTTGATTCACACACCATTCTCATGAGTACTACATATGAGCACATGGAGATCCCTCATTCTCCATCCTTCGAGAGGGGTAATGTGAGCCATACGAGACCTGGGACTTTGGTTGAAACTAACCCTCATGGGATTGGAACTTCTCATGATACACATACCCAAATGTGAAATTTTTCAGCAGCTTTTGGAAGGACTTTCCCATGAAGGTAGGGTGAAGAGACTCACCATGTTCTCTTGAGATATGGACCTTTTATATTGGGCATGCTAGATATGAGTGAAATTTTCCCATCATCTGTCGTTGATCTTGGTAGAGGTCCTAGTGTTCTTCCTAGGGGCATTGTCATTCCTTTGCATGGCGATAGCTTTGGTAGTGGTCATATTGCACCTTTCACACCATTTGTGGGAGAATTTTCACACCCCTAATCTACATATTACATTGGGATTCCCTTTCATGGAGGTGACCCTAGACACGTGAACATTGGAGGTACATCTTATATTATGTCCTATGTTCCTTCGTCTACTAGACGTGTTCCTTCAAATTCATTTATCATGACACACCCTCCTCATAACCCACATGGTCCTTCAGGTTGGAGTATTGGCTCTAACCATGTTATTCCCTTGACTATTGGTACATTTTTGTCGGGAGGTTATGTACCTCCTTATATACCTGGGGGTGAACTTGTTTACCAAAACCACAATTATGGTTATGTAGCACCCCAGTATTAAGGTATGCCAAATTATAAAATTCATGTGTATCCTTTTATGGGACATGCTAGAGGATGTTATTATCCGATTGGACAAGGCCATGGTATTTATAATAATCAACCCTATATGAATCAAAATTTTCAGGGAGCATGGAACCCTATGACACAACCTAGGCTCCCTTTCTTAGCTACTTTGAACTTTCCTGACCTATCGATATTAACCAACGATCCATTTTCTCATATCTAATGTGGTCGGTTGTTCCTACTAAACTTCCTTCTGACATTCTTAAGTTGGAAGTAAAGGGTGGTGAGGACCCTGGAGATCATATTACCACTTTCAACATATGGTTCTCTTTGAATTATTGGAATAAGGATTCTATTCCTTTGAGACTGTTTCAATGCACCCTCATAGGTCCTGCAATGAAATGGTATATAGAGTTACCTGGGGGCACATATCGGGTGTTCAATGATATAGACTTTACCTTTTTGAACAAATTTCAAGTACCAATATGTTATGATGTTGGTACTGAACTCTTGTCGACTTTTCAGCAATACTAAGACACACATATTTCCGATCACATTTAGGAGTGACGTAGATAGAAGAGGTTGATTAAGGCCAACATTCCACCCATTTTTTTATTGGAATGGATCTTTAAGTCTTTATTTCCTTATATCACGAAGAATTTTTTGAAATATGGAGTTATGAATGAGGAACAAGCTATTTTACAAGCTCAATAGTTGGACTTGATTTCGGCTCAATTTGGGATCTTATATGAGATCATCCCTAATGCATCGCGGTCTAATTTTGATCCTAAGTTTAAACATGGACCATATGTCGAAGGCATTGTTGGTTCCGCGAGTACTGAAGTTGTCAACCAGGTTAAGAATCAGATAAAAAATTTGTCTATTAATCATTATATGACCGAAAAAGCTACGACTTCATCTAAACCCACCCAAATGATGTATGTGCTTTCGGTACACTCGTTGGACTAGAAGGATAACCAGCAACCCATACGAAATAAGAAAAAGGGAATAAACAATAGGAAAGTGGGAGTAGGAAGGAGAATGCTAACAATGACAAGAATGGTAATGATGATGGTGGGGAAAAGAATTATATATGTAAGGTTAAGTTCCCTTGTAAAATTTGTGGGCAATATCACGTCGCTTACTTGTGCCCTCGTATCGATGAATCCTCGAAATTCATTACACAGATCTCGACTGTGTTAATGGATCCTTTACTGCATAATCAAAATATGAATTCGAGGAATGTGGACTCTGTAAGTGCTTCTGGTGGGCATCAAAACCCACTGAATTCTCAAGGTGGCCATGGTTGTATCAACATGATGTCATTCTCTAATGTTGTGATGCATGCAAAATATACATTAGAGGAAATTTCAATTTAAAATGGGCCTTCCAAAAATAATACAAATTCCATGTCATCATGTATCATACAATAAAAATTCTTTAAAATTCAAATAGGGAACACCTCTTAAACAAATTTTTAATATAAATTTGGGGATATATATCATAAAAAAAACTACTCTTTTTGTTCTTATTTTCGGCATATCTCTCAGTGTTTTCACTCAAATTTCGATCAGAAAAGCTTGTTGGATGCAAAATTAAATTCCGCATCCAATGAGTACCCACTCGGCATACTTTTGACAGGCCCCTCTACCCCAAAAACAAGAAATACCTGAAAAAACGTGATGATGATGTGGGTACTCGTTGGATGTGGAATTTAATTCCACATCCAACGAGCTCTCCCGATCGAAATTTGAGTAAAAACACTGGGAGATATGTCAAAGATACGAACAAAAAAGTAGTTTTTTTCTT
Source organism: Pseudotsuga menziesii (assembly GCA_001517045.1). Classification (NCBI taxonomy): domain Eukaryota; kingdom Viridiplantae; phylum Streptophyta; class Pinopsida; order Pinales; family Pinaceae; genus Pseudotsuga; species Pseudotsuga menziesii. The sequence goes on along the minus strand of LPNX011101776.1, from coordinate 29,435 downwards.
TTCTTCCTCCAAAATTAACAATTATTATTTTATTATTTTAGCTATTATTTTATTAGTTTTCCTTAGGAGGCCCATTTTGAGTTGAAATTTCCTCTAATGATGGTTCTCCGCAACCCGATGTGGGGAAAGAGCGTACACCTCCCAAGGTTACTTTGCATATTGACAAGCCTGGGGTTATACCTCGCATTCCTAAAGCAATCCAAAAGTGCTTGGGGAACAATCCTAATGCTCGAGCCACCCAACACTATTATATTTTAGAGGATTTGGGTCAGAATCCTTGTTGGATGTTAGCTCTCGAATTCCTTCATACTTGCCCTTCACAGAGAAATAAACTATTGAATTCCCTTGGGATGGTTGATTCTCATCCTTCAACATTAATTAGATTTTGAAACCCATGAGGTCCATCCTTGCTTGCATTACTACGTGCCTTTGTTAATCAAGGTGGAGTGTATGAATAACACGATTAAACGCATAGTGGTTGATGAAGGCATTGCGGCCTCTATGATGTATCTAGCCTATTAGAAAGGTCTTTCCTCACCCCCATTATCAAAATCGGGGACCATGTTGACAACCTTTGATGGAAATTATTTTCGGCCACATGGTATTCTTCCTTCTCTTCAGGTCCTGTTGGGATGGAGGACCATGTCCATCGAGGTGAAGGTGGTTGATTCACCTCATGGTTACAACCTTTTACTGGGTCATAACTAGATTTTCAATATGAGAGCAATTGTGTCTACGATATTCTGTGTTAGTTTCTTCCCTTTAGAATAGAGTATTGTCATGATCGAGCATATGTCATTTGATAGTTCTAGTACGTCAGCATATCTGGGTTCCACCATCCCGTTTATTGATAACTCTCATCTGACAAATAATAATGTTGGTGTGGGAATGCATCCATATTTGATGAGAAATTTTAATATTTCACCACTGATACTTACTATAGGTTCCACTCTTGGTAGTGAATCCTTATCATCGAGATAGATCCCGTTTCACACTATGTATTTGGAGGACCCTTGGAGTTTCCCTTCTTCGAGCACTTCAGATGAATATCCTAGACCTACCAAGACATAGATTTCATTTTATGTAGCATATATTGATTATCAAGGTACTCTTGATCCCATTATGGACCCTAGTCCTTCCTCTTCACGAATGGAGGAGGAGGACCCCTTTGCACCTCCTGATTGGGTAGTTGCATCATCACACTCACATGACTGCTTCGATGATATTTTACTTTAGATGGAGCTATTCTAGAAGCTGTGAATGGTTTGCAACGACCATGGGAAGAATTGCACCATCACACTTACTTCCTCCCTTAGCTGGAACAAATCAAGTGTGATGACTTTAAGGAGACCCTTAGCGATAAGGTTGGTAGTCATGTGGTCCCATTAGGAACTCATGGTATATATGTCGAAGGGAACATGGAGAATTTGTCACCTACAATCCCCATTATCATTTTGGACTCGTGGAGAGATAGAAAATGTTTACATTGGTGAATATTGTTCTCCCGATGAGATTAAAGAATACACTAAGCTCTTTAAGGAATTTTTTGATGTTTTTGCTTGGTCGTATGATGAGATTCTAGGAATAGACCCTTGGATTGTCAAACATGTGATCAAGACTTATCCTAATGCTATGCCTTTTCGACAACGTTTATTTGCGATGGATCATCGTAAGGTTCCTACAATTAAGGCAAAGATAGAGAATCTACTCAAGGATGGATTTATCTATCCAGTTCCCTTGACTGAATGGGTATCCAGTCCCATTCTAGAAGATAAGAAGAAAGGAACCATCCATGTATGCACTAACTTTAGAGAGTTGAATAAGGCCTGTACTAAAGGTAAGTATCCCGCACCATTCAATGATAAGATTTTGGATGAGTGTGTGAGAAGAAAGGTATTCTCATTCATGGATGTTTTTTCAGGATACAATTAGATTCAAATAAAACCTGACGACCAACACAAGAGAACTTTAATTTGTCCTTAGGGAACTTTTACATACCTAGAAATGCCCTTCGGCCTTAAAAACATCAGAGCTACGTTTCAACGGGTGATGACCTTTTCTTTTCACAACCTTAAGATAATTATTGAAGTTTATCTTGATGATTTAGCTGCTCACTCTTGTTTGAGAGTGGATTATCCAGACCATTTTCAATTAGTTTTTGAAATGATGTCATTGTTATTAGATCCGGCTCAATCCTAAAAAGTGCATCTTTTGTGTGAAAGTAGGTTGGTTATTGGGATTCATTGTTTCTAAGGAGGGGATTAGGGTCGATCCTCATAAGGTCAAGCCAATAATTCGATTGTCTCCCCCACACACTATTATACACAATCAAAGTCTCTAAGGGATGGCTAACTTCTTACAGAGATTTTTTGTCAACTTTTTCTGATTTGACCAAGGGTTTCATGCGCCTTTTGAAGAAGTAAACTCCTTTTATCTGGGATGAGTGAGCCCAGAATTATTTGAATGCATTGAAGAAATCCTTGGCATAGGCCCCTAATGCTTAGTCCACCCGAATACATCCGTGATTTCTTGTTATATGTGTTTGCATCTAAAGATATGATTGGGATGGTTTTGGTTCAAAAGGACAATGATCTCCAAGAGCACATGGTTTACTATATTAGCCGGAACCTTATTGACATCGAACTTCATTACACTCATGTTGAGAAGCTAGATTTAGCAACCATTAATGTGGTTGATTGATTGATACATTATACACTCATTCACCAAACTACGGTGGTAGCTCATATCAATGCATTTCAGTTCATCCTAACTAGATAGATAATAGGGGAGAAATAAAATAAGTGGATTGTTATATTTCAAGAGTTCGATCTCGATTTTGTTTTGGTAAAATCAAAGAAATAGTTGGTCTTTGTGGAGCTCATGTCATATTTTTCAAGTTTGGATGAAGTGGAGATTCACGAATATTATTTTCTTGAGCATATTCATCTCATCTTGGATACAGACCTTTGGTATGATGACATCATAGTATATTTAAATACTTTGAAGGTCACTCCTCACCTCTCACTGGATGAGCGTCAATGTTTATGACATGTTACTAAGAATTACCTCATTATCAGTGAAACCTTGTATCATCATGGGGTGGATTCCATTTTGCATATGTGTTTGACTCATGAGGAGGATGAGACGGTGATGAATTATTTCCATGGTGGGGCATGTGGTGGTCATTTATCTGGGCTTTCTACAACGCAAAAAATATTGAGATCAGATTATTAATGATCGTCAATATTTAAATATTGTGTAAATGTGGTCAAGTAGTGCCACACTTTCTAGGTGTTTGCATGAAACATTTGTTCGCATCCCATCCCATTGCACACTATTATCATTGGCGGTCCCTTCACCAAGTTTGGCGTTGAATTTATGGATTGCAACCTAGTTTATTCTTCGGGGCATCATCACATTATAGTGGCCATGGATTATTTCATGAAATGGGAAGAGGATATTATACTATCAAATCCAAAGGTGAGATGACCACTCACTTCATTTTCAATCACTCTTGGTTTGATATCCCAAGAGATCTTGTCGCGGACCATGGTAGAAAATTTCAAAATAGGATGATTAATGAGTTATCTTCCAAATTGGGGTATAAGAAAGAGTATTCATCTTCTTATTATCCTTAAGCGAATGGATAGGTCGAAGCTGTAAGAAAACCCATTAAGTCCATTCTACAGAGAACCATTTCACAAATAAAGAATAATTGGCACATGCTTTACCCTGCTTTCTGGGCCTACTGAACTGCACGGTAAAGCATGACATCTTTAATCTACCCATAACATATTTAATCTCATCTAAGGAGACCTGTAACATCAACCAAATAACATCCTCCTTAGAGATAAAACTTGGTAATGCATGAGAAATTATAATGATATCATCTATTGTAGTCCGATTATTTTTTCGGCAGATTTCAAAATATGATACACCTTCCTCTACTAAATCTGCCAAACATGTTATCATGAATATTGCACCTTCTACAGACAGAAGTTGCTCCTCTGGTATGAATGGTTCAGATCTAGAACAAATGAGTGAACGACAAAGGATGAAGCCCTTCCTTGAATGTTGTAAACACCTGGAATACTGCTTTGTTCATGAACCTGTGTCCCTGCAAACATGTCAAACAAACAAGAACATCAAAGCTACCAGAAAATCATCTACATATCCATACTAGTGACTAAGGAATCGAGTAACATATACATGCAAAATCAAAACAATAGATATGTGGGACAAAAATCAGGTTTGCATTAAGATGAATGAAGAAGCTTACAACCATTGCCTTAGTGTTGACAAAATCCTCCACAAGACAAACACTTCATCCCCAAAAGCTCGAGCTTGATCTCTTGTGCTCTCCAATGGATTGGACTAGGTAGTCAATTCAACATCATAACAATACCATTCAGTTCTCTCCCTCAACTATGGATATGAGATTGTATTTATAAGGCTCAATGGATAGGGATAGTTGAGACATTTGTGGTTGAGGGGGATCTCAAGCTCAAACTAACCCATATTGATAGGGATAAGGGAGGACACGAGGCTCATGATCTAGAAGCCTCGAGAAACTTCTCTTTTTCCCATTTTACTCAGGGTACCGCTTTTGTTCCCTTATGATAGAGCGATTTAGGTGAGAACCACTTCAAAGAAAAAGAACTTCCACGGTCGCACCGCTTCTCTATAATAGTACACATGCAGTTCTAAATAAGGTACCACTCATCAACCATAGGGAAAGCGCGATGCTAGGTTTTTTCAAGTAGAAATTACAAACAGAGCAAGTTTCCACTCCAAGTATTTGGATTAAGGGAAAACATAAGCGTTAAGGATCTCATCACATGATGGTGATAGGATTTAGGTATAACCAAATACCCCCCAAAGCATGAGGCTTAGAGGGATACGATAAGCGAGAGCTTTGAGAGAAAATGATGTTACTTCGAGGTGAGAATGTCAATTCAGTCGGAGAATGTCATTGAGTAGGAATCTGTAGTACATCAATAATTTTGACTCATAGACAAATGTAACCAAGTCATGGCTGCAGACCAATACAAGGTAGATCAATGAGAGGAATAAACAACCATGGCTTCTAGAATACAGTGTATATCCATGTGATAGAGGACTCAAACTTGGACATAGCTACCAGACATACAATGTAGATCTATGTCATATAGATGCAAATTTGAGCATATCCACGACCATACAAATGTGGATCCATGCTAGATATACAAAACTCCATCGCAACCTGGGGAAAGCAATGAGTGCTAAATAAGAACCCAGGGTCTTCATCTCATCTTCCACAAAGTATGATTCTATCCATGTGATTACAATGTTATGAAGTCAAACATGGTAGAAACCACTTGATTACCAGCCAATGATGTGAACCGTTAACAAGTGTGAGGGATATCACCATTGAGGTCCATGATTCCCAAGGTACCCTAGTACAATCTACTAATTGTGAAAAGATGTCTTGATGGCGAACACCTAGTCGATTCTATCGATCAAAGTTCAATGATGTAAACCTATGTTGAGAGCGAGAGAATCTGTCATTGAGGCATACAGATCTCAAGGTACTAAATTTTTTTTCTAAGACTATTTCTCAGATGATGAGGTGATGTCGACGGGAATAGTCTCGTCGAAGGAGGGACATGATGAGTCCCACATCGATGACAAAAAACTTGGAACAAAGTTCTGGAATGATAAGGCAACCATAAGATTGACTCAAAAGTACTGAAATAGAGACTATTTTGACTGCAGAGGTAAAAATTCTTGAACTTCCCTTTGAACATCGAGCGGCACAACAAAAGACTTGGTAGAATGACTAGACCAGACAAACACATAGTGGGACGGTGGACAATGCATTCTTTTCAAAGACTCAAAGGAGTGACAGGACTCATGAAAGTGGATCGTCATGGAGATTAGTTGAATACCCAATTGACTAAAATGATATGCAGACAAATGCCATGTTCAAAGGTAACAAAAAACTATTGCCATTTATTTGCAAAATGATTCCCTTCCCATTTTCCCCATCATGCTTGATGAGTACCTCTTTTAATTTTTATGAGTTCAAAGAGGGTAAAAAACACTCATTATAGCTCATCCAAAGACAAGTCCAAACTCATATGTTTTACGAACCTGAAAGAGGAGGGGTTCGTTCCCAAAAGAGGGTCTCTCAATGTTTGATTTAACGAGTCCAATGAAAGTTAACTTGGTATCAATCATGTTTAGAGACTCTGAATGACCATGGAAGAAGACTCCACAGGGTCCTTTTTCATAAAATAGTTCACCTGAATCAAAAAATTGATAAGCTACCATCAGATGAATGACTCTTCAAATGCTTTAATGAGCGTGATTAAGACAAGATCACTCGACAATCTTTTCGTATTTAAGGAGCCCGAAACGAGTTTAAAGAAGAATCCACTAGGTCTCTTTTCATGACGAGAGATTTTATGAGTATGAAAAGAATCGGAAAAGGACTCGAACCTTATATGCTAAGTTTCAAGAGCATGACCAAAGTGTTGCAATAAACACTCAAAATACTTTTTCCATTTTATGGTAGTATTAACTCCCAAAACTTTTACTTCTACCGCTCTTCTATCCTATAACGACTTGAAAAACAAGCATTAAATTCTCCAATAACTGACATTAAAGGATTATGACTAATAGATTTTGAGTAATAAATGATTTTAAAACAAAAATATATCATGTCAAAACCTAAAATGTATATAACAGTTATGTAAATAGTAAAAAATCAAAACATTTTACCATTTACCCATAGTGGAGAGCCTTTGGAGCATTTTATTGGCCGGATTTCCAATCACTGAATCGGGAGCATCTACCATTGGATTCACACATTGTCAATTCCAGGTAATAGCTTAAACCCTACTCTTTCATTTCATTTTTTGAATTTTTATTTTTGGTGGTGTTTTGGGCCTATTGGGTGATCCCTAAAACCATGGAAGTATGCACTGCTCTTATCCCTTGCGGGATAGGTGGTACCCCGCTAGAACCGCAACGAAAACAATGCGCACAGGCGGTGCCGACCATGGGTAAATAAAAATGCATGCACAATAAAAACTAGCCCAAATTTGATGATTTGAATGATTGGGAATGTTTCTAATTGGTCTTGGGATGGTTTTTGACAGGTTCCCATTGATGAAAAATGGTAATATGGAAAGAGAGGCAACATGACAATGAAGATTCATTTGCCGAACGAAACGTGGATTGTATAGTTGCGTTGAGAGACTGTGGACTTATGAAGTTTTTATGTACACCCAACATGGTGTCACATGAGTGACCATTAGAGCATATCCTTTGGATGTGGAATCCGGAGCAACAGTATTTTGAAGTTGGTGCTCACATATTGACAATTGAAGTAGAGGACATCTACTTCCTGACAGGCCTATTGATATGGGGTGCTCCAATCTCATTGACTAGTTCCCTTGGAGGGGACATTACTACTCAAGAGTTGATAAACCACCATCATTCTTGGGACTAGGACCTCGGGGAATAAAATTCCCATAAAAGTAGTGGTGGATGGCCCACTACAGACCGTTTTTTTTACCATGCAGAGAGTGGCAGGAAACCAAGGGGTACACCAGGCATATAGAGTGCATATGCTCTAAGCTATAGAGGCCATGGTGACCATAGTTTTCAACAGGGTAGAAGCTCTACTTCCGATCTTAAAGGATCAGCTGACCAAGTGTCGACAGGGGGAGACGAAGCAATTCAATTTTGGTTCAATTCTAGCTTGTTTCTTTTTCTAGCAGGTTCCACAGATGAGACCCTAGGTGGTATTTACAGAATTAAGGGCACGAGACCCTCACATGCAGAGATGGGTCTGGATCATGGCCCGTACTGAAGAGGGTATAGGCAAGGTAAAGTTTGGTGCTTGAGAGATCAACTCCTCATGGTGGAGGACTATGCATATGTAGGAACTGCCTTCAGTGGTGACCCTGACCTACCGCTCCTTCCTGGTGGACAGTGGGGTAATATCGGTAAGAAACAAAAACCCTAAAATGGAAATTATGTTTTCATGTTTTTATGTTTTATATTTTTTATGTTTAGTAACGAGACTTGAATGTTTTCAGGTAGATGTCAGAGGAGCACGACCTGGGGGAACTTCCCCATTAGACAAGTGAGTCAGAGCCCGTTTTGTACCATAGGGTGATGATGTGATAGGGGATCTAGAGAAGCACCTCAAGAGGTTGACTCTAGACATCCCGGATGCCTCGATCAATGACCTCCCACTGAGGTACCAAAGGCCTACTGCGGGAGTACCAGGTCATTTCAGTAGACTGCTACGTCGAGTAGCTCGAGCGATTATGTGTTACCACGAGCATCACTAGTTGATAGGGTGCATGATGTATTCATTGAAATTTTATAGATAGCATCAGGACTTTCGTATGATGATTTTTTACCTGAAATCCTGAGTGCTTCAGATGAGGTCTCATGACCTATTTTTTTGTAAAACATGTTTATATATATATATATATATACAGACTTCTACCTTGGTGTTTATATGTCTCAAATGGTGAATGTGTTTTATATGAGTTTTATGTGTCTTTTATAGTTTATTTACAGTGAACCATGTTTGATTTTCATGTCATGAATGGGCAATATGCTAGTCTAGGATGTAATTTTCAAATGAGTCGGCAGCTACATTATGTTCCCTAGGGATATGCCTATAGGTAATAGTTTCAAATGACCTTTATAATAGACATACCCTCCGAAAGAGATGGAGAAACACCATATTCCTAATGGTATAGACATGGTTTAGATGACAAACCACTAGTTGTGACTCCATTAAGACTACCAAGTTACGAACATCTTGGGAGGAAGCTTCAGTCAGAAGACCTATGGCTGCTCGATGCTCGATGATATTGTTGTTAGCATGAAAAATACAAACTACTCCTGAACTGACCTAATCATAAGCTAGGAAATAGAGAACCCAAGCAACTAAGGCAATATTAAAGGTGTGGCAGAAAGCACCATCAGCGAAGCCGTAGAAATCCATCTGCTCTGCACGACCAAAACATGGTATAAATAGATATGGACACTAAAATCAAAACCATATTGAAAATACTTAAGCAGAATAAAATTCAAGTAATATACATATATACAAGTTACTACACAAGAAAGATCTAGGCATAGTACCTCTTTAGGTACAACCCATTGCGAGGTTGTCCTAAGGGGATTCCATCATAGTCCACGAGCTCGTAGGCCCCTTTCTCTAAAACTCTGGAATTAATGAAAGGACCGTACTGTATGGATTCAAACTTCCCTTTCCCTAGTTTGTCATATATCTGATCATAAGTCAAAACTAGGTCACCCTCGTTAAAGGCACGAGGTTGGACAGACTTGTCATACTACTCCTTGATGCATTTCTTGTGTGCCTCATTAGCTAAGGCAGCATCTCTTCTAGTTTCGTCAAGGTTGTTCAAGTGTATAAATCTCACTTCCTATGCAGAAGTGTACATGAGAAGTTCTATGGTAAGTTTCAAGGATGGAATCTGACATTGAATTAGCAAGAAAACTTCTAATCCATAGACAAGCTGGAAAGGTGTGAAACTAGTAGATGTTTTCACCGAAGTTATGTAAGCCCAAAGAGAGAGAAAAATGATATGGTGCCAGTTGGATTTATGGTCTCCAACCATCTGACAAAGCATTATTTTCAAAACTTTGTTAATGGCCTCGACTTGACCATTAGCTTCTGAATAATAAGGCATAGAGTTTTCACGACAAAAACCTAGCTTGGCACTTAATTCCTCGATCATTTCATTACGGAAATGTGATCTCCGATCAGTAACTATGGACTGCGGGACTCTGAATCTTGCTATCACATGATTGAACAGGAAGAGAGCGGTATTCTTACCATCCTCTTCATATGTACGCATGGCCTCAACCCATTTTGTAAAATAGTCAATTGCTACAATGATGTAACCATACACCCCATCTGAGGTAGGATTACAATGCATATAATCGATCCCCCATTTGGTGAACAGGCCAAAGGCAATGACGGGGTGTAATGGAGCAGGATGAGTGCACTTTTTCGAATAAAAATGTTGACAGGGTGGGCATTTCTTAACAGCCTCATGACAATATTTAAAGACTGAAGGCCATAAATAGCTAGTGCGAAGGATTTTCTGGGCTGTAGCCATCCCAGCTAGATGAATGCCACAAGCTCCAGAGTGGCAATCATTCAAAACTTGTTTAGATTCCTCATGGGTAAGGCATCGCTGGAGAATGGAATCGATACCACGTCTATAAAATTGTCATTCAAGATGAGGTAGTATTTTACGTGGTGATGGATACGGCAGCGATCGTCATGGGATAGAGTAGGATGAAACCTTTGTGTCTGGAGATAAATGAGAAAATCTCCATACCATGGGTCAGCGATGATTATCAAGAACAAGAATTCATCCAGGAATGAATCACTCGGCTCAAATTTTGTCGAAGCATATGGAAGATCACACATGAGCTCGACAAAGACCAAGGATTTCTTTGATGTAGCTTTGGAAAATTGCAGATCAAAATCTTGTAGGATGACTATCCATTGGGAATACTTTCCCCCAAGCACCTGACGAGTCAGGATGTAATACATAGGGTTGTGGTCTTCCAATACGATGGTGGTATGGAGAAAAATGTAGTCACGAAATTTATGAACAACAATGACCATGGCCAATGCTAATTTATCCACGTGTGAGTATTGAGTTTCGGAATCCATGAGATTCTGGTAGATCACGTGCTCCTCACCGTTGGGATTCTCCTACACCAAAACCATAGCAATGGTAGTAGTGGATGCAGCAATGTACAAGAGAAAATACTTTGAATAATCTGGGGGGTGTATCACGGGTGAATGAGTCAGAGCGTGTTTGAGATTATCAAAGGCTCATTGGGCTTGTTCATCCCAAAAGAATGGAGTATCCTTCTTAAGGAGACGCATATAACTGTGTTTTTTCTCTGCAAAATTGCACATGAAACAGAGGAGGAAGTTTGCCTTCCCTTGCAAACTTTGGAGTTCTAGAAGGTTGGTTGAGGTTGGTAGAGCTAAAATAGCTGCAATTTTCAATGGATCTATCTGGATGTCATCCTTAGAAACCAAAACACCTAACAGGAATCCCGTCTCAACGCAAAAAACACATTTATGAGGATTGAGCCATATGTTATAATGACGGCATCTCAGGAAAATGTCTCGAAGATGACCAGGGTGGTCCTCCTCTTACCATGAATGAGATGGGAGGTCTTCAAGGTATGGTTCTACAATATGTTTTATATCATGAAACACATAGGACATAGCATGTTGGAATGTGGCTCTAGTGTTTTTAATGCCGAATGGTAACTTCCTATATGCAAAGTTTCCCCATGGGAAAATGAATGATGTCTTGTGATGATCGGTGGGTAAAATCCCAATCTGATTATAACCCAAAAATCCATCCATAAATGAGAAGATGACACTTCCAACATAGTTTTTGATAATATGGTCGATATGCGGAGTGGGAAAGTTGTCTTTGGAACAAGCTTTGTTGAAATATCTGAAATCGATGCAGACTCTAATGGTGCCCTGCTTTTTATTGACAGGGATGACATTCGATACCCATTCCGTCAAGGGTATGGGATAAATAAACCCTGCTTTTAGAAGTTTCTCTATTTCATCTTTGATAGCTGCGGCTTTCCATGGATGGACTTGTCTTAGTTTTTGCCTGACAAGTTTTGGAGCGGGTTAGGTTTTTATTTCGTGAACCACAATGGATGGGCCTATCCCTGACATTTCTTCATAAGACCAAGCAAAAACATCTCATAATTATTTGAAAAGTTCATTGTATGCTTCAGATTCTTCTGCTGAGAAGTTCTGCCCAACATGAACATTCTCAAGGGTTCTAGGCTTGGCTGATATGTCAATTGGATTTGTTTGAGTAATTCTGCATAGGTTTCCTTCAGAATCTATGTTCTGCAACAATATAGGAGTTTGAGGTGTGTTGACAATATTAGTGGAAAAAAGGGATGCAAAATAATGGTCTACCGAATTGGTGTTGGGGAGGAACAAGGATCTATGATGATGATCCTCCCACATAGGCTCGTTCATACTCATGATCTCCATAATGGAATCATTGGAAGGAAAAGTCTAGGAGAGATAATCCAAAATAGGAAGAGAGGGTTCTAACTAGTAGGGTAGGTGGTAAGGGTCCGAAGTCACCAGATGAAGATCATCAGTGTGGTCATCGGAAAGGGTTTGGATAACATTGTACATTTCTTCATGCAGAATCAATGAGGTGGAATCAACAATTTGTTTTCCCTTTGGATCATAATCAAACGAAAAAATCATATTTACTGTCATCCTGTCTGTGTTAGGAGGGTTTGAGGGAAAAATCCCCATGAGGGACGAATCCTTAAGCATGCCTACCCCAATTGACTGGTAAGGAGGAGGGGACTAGCCTAACATAGGGATGTTATTGGCTGTAGAGGTAGTAAAATATGGCGTATAGAAATCGAGCTGGTCAATGGTGACAATCCTCCCTAGATGCGGAAATTGGATAGTTCGAAATACCATCGAAGCGACAGTAGTCATGGCGTAAAACCAATTTCTTCCTAACATGAGGTTGTATTCTAATGGGGCATCTACTACTTCCACTTGAATAGAAATAAATTTGCCCCCAAGCTCGACTGAAAGGGATGGTATGAGACCATGGGGCTGGAAACCGCTTCCATCAAAGGCTTTCAGAGTCATAGATGATGTTACAAGCTCGGGAGAGCCAATAGATTTCCAACAAGACAGGACAAAACCGAAGTTGAAGCTCCTTCATCTAAGATAGTTCTAAAGACCTTATTTTCGATTACTTTTGTTATGATTTAGAAAGTGATTTTGTGAGGTAGTATAGACTTATAGTTCTCGACATTGAAATGAATCAAATTAGTATTATCTGGCTCTAAAGATCCTAATGCAATTAACAAGTTTTTGTGTTGTGTAGGACAACTTTGGAGTACTTCCAAGGAAGACATTGCACATGGTTCCTAAGCAATATCTTCAAATAGATTATAAAATTGAGTATCTAGGGAATTAGGATTAAAAACATCCTTCCTAAGAGTACTCTTGGGTGGACGCAAAACCATGTCTAGATTAGGTTTCTCGATGGTTAGGGGAACATTAGACGAGGAATCAGGAGAACAAGTAGAGGGAGCTTTCACTGAAGAAGAATTGTCTTCTTTATTGTCCACGGGTTTGTCATAATTCTGACTTTGAGTTTGCAAACTAATAGTATTTGAGTACATCATGCAAATTTCCTATGAAGAACTAGAGTTTCCCTAATTAGACATGTGGTCTATCAGCTGTTGTTGGGAGGGAAAAGGATCCATGAGAACTGCTGGTGCAAGATTAGTTTTCAAGAATTGGGTGATTTTGTCACGACAAGGACACTCTTTCATGAAATTGTCACCTCTGCATAGCAGACATGGATATTTCTCTTTTCCTTTTCCTTTATCATTCTCGTTGATGGTTGGTTTCGGATTCTCCTGTTGGTTTCCAAATTTTTTGTTTTAAGCTTTACCTTTATTTTTATTGTTGCTGGGTGTTTGAGTACTTTGAATTGAATTGACCTCGGTGGAAACCATGGGAGCTAAAGGAGTCAGGGTGGAAGTCTGGGGTTGCTTGGTAGGTTTTGCTGTCGATGGGGACTAGATTGAACCAACAATCCCATCAATAGGGGTTTCTGCTGGTGGCTTGGTAGGGTCGGTGCTTAGGGGAGGAGCTTGAGGGATCAAGTCATACAATGTTCCGGACTAGGAATAGACCAAGTCCATATATTGCTTTCTACTAATGGCTTTCTCTTTAGTAACGACACCAGCCATATCCACATTTCAGGAAATTGGATGCAACAAATATTTAGTAAACCAATCAGCTAACAACTGATCCTGGATAGGAGCCTTAATAAGTATTCTCCACCTTCTCCACTCATGGACATGATTGGATATCTGGGTGGAGGTGTTCTGCCATAGAGAAGTTAAAAGATATGTACCCATTTCATAATGTATAGGAAGCTGAAAGTGTGTAAGAAACACAGTTTCCAACGAGCCAAAATACACAAACGAATGTTGTGGAAGTTCAATGTACCATTTCGCGGTGGTACCGGTCAAATTTAGTTGGAAGAGTCTTAAATGAACTGAATCATCCATAAGGGAGTTCGAACAACACCACAAATGGAATTTCATGACATGGTTTTTCGGATCATCTCCCTGCTTCCCATTGAATTTTGGAATGTCTGATGGTAACTTTACCAGAATGGGAGGCCACGAGGGGTTATGTCGAATAGGATCATTAATCAACTTGGACAAATCAAGAAAGTCCAAAGTTTCTAGGAAAGGTAACTAGCGATTAGGCTGCACATACTGGTAGTATTGATAGGGCATATAAGTACTAGTAGTACTGTAAGTAGACTGATAAATAGGTTGTTGTGATGAAGAACCACCAGAAGATCCACCCGTGGGGGCTTGATTTTTGGGATCAGGACTGTTAGGGCTGCCAAATCCTCCAGGAGGAGGACAACTAGAACCTTCAAGACCACCAAGACCATTGGGACCACCTAGACCACCAGGAGGAGGACCTCTCGACCCTCCAGGACACTTGGGAGGTAAACCTCCAGAGCCTATAGAACCACTAGGAGGAGGGCCACCAGAACCTATGGGACCATTAGGAGGGAAACCACCAGGCCTCCCCCATTAGGACCATAAGGAGGAAATCCACCAGGCCCTCTAGGACCATTAGGTCCCCCAGGGGGAGGACCTCCATAAGGTGGTCCTTCGGCACCCCCCGTAGTATGTATAGCTATCCCTCCTATAGCTGGTATGTAGGACCAGTTTGGTTTTCCCCATGGTGTGAAATTATTACTAGGATATGCGATTCCAACATAAGGCATTTCTATAGGAGCGGGTTGGTAATTAATATTTCCTACAGGTACTTGATTTTCTATGTAACCATACCCCAAAGAGGTTTGATGGGTTACAGGTTGTGCCCCCAAGGGTTGACCTAAACTGGATGGGGGGTTAACCACATTCATGTGGGTAGGAGGGACATAAACTATAGATTGCTCTATACTAGAGGTCTATCCATGAATAGCTACAATTCCAGTGACAGGTAACGTAGGTCTAGTGAGGGGTTTCCCCCGACACTAGAAGGTATTGATGAAACAGGAATTGAATGTTGTGCCCCAAGGGCAGAAGACCTGGGAGGATTTGGAATAGACATAATATGGGAGGTGGTGGGGTTGGTAGTTTGACCTGTATTATGTGGAGTCATAGTGCAATCTAGAATAGGTTCAAAGGGTCTCATAGAATCAGTAAGTGAGTGATATCCCAAAGGAAAAACTGTTGAACGAGGTGGTGGTGTACCCAATAAGTTATCTATTTTCTTCTCAATTTCTTGTGCACGGAGAATAGCTGCCTGGTATTGTCTATGTTCTTCTTCATTTGGTGAAAATTCATCAGAAGAGGTTAAACGGGTGCCAAGCGAAGCAATGGCCTGTCCTATAGAGGTATCCCAAAATGGAGCATTGGGACCATAATCTGGATGGGCAATATCATTAACATGACATTCTATGGGAGAATGGAATGAAGTATTAAACCTAGAATGTTGTTGGACCAAGGGAGGAGCGTGTCAAGGATATGGATCTCCACTTTCTGCAACCACATTTTCTCCCACTTGGGATTTGGTAGCAGCTCCATGGTCGATACCTTCCATAGGATTTTCTCCTGAAACAGGAATAAAATTAGGTGGCAAGCCCCTTAATCTTCTGGAATGTCTTAATTCAACCAGTTTGTACAGTTCCTATCTAAACTAGGGTCTCAAAACTATAAAACACACCAAAAATTTCCCTACTCAAGCTATAGGCCAAACAAGCAAACTTAAATCACAGGAGGAGTTCATATAGTCAGGTCTCTCACCAGGATTGTTGAGAAGGTGCCACTTGCGATATACCTCAAGGGTACGTGCATAGTAATCTCCCTGAATGTTGTTTTCGGTGTATGGCTCCAAGCAAGATGGGAAAAGGGATTTCTCAGATAAATAAGGTATCCTAGTGGGGTCTCCTGATATACGCAAGGTAGATGGGAGCTCAAATCAGTTGTAGTGTTGTCTAATGCATAACCGTTCACACGGGTCCTTCCTATATACAATCAAGTACGCGAAGCGACTTTCTATATACCTCAAGGGTGCGTGAAAGGCCATTCGATATACCGACGGTATGTGGAAGAACAGCATGAGTCCCGATATGTAATGCAGATGAGTAATGATGGCTCCTATGCTTAACGACACCCAAACACGTCTCTAGCCTATCACTCAAATTGCTATGTAAATTTTATCCTATAACTACCGTTAATTTTAAAGTAGACGGTTAGGTGAATGCATGGAATTTTGACAGAAAAAGTAAAACCATGCAGATATGTAGATGCAAATATTTCACTTTACCATTCGAGGTATTCCTACTTACGGGAGGGAAAGAGAGTATTTTCTTTTCATTTTGAAAACCAAAATTCCCAAACAACTAATTTGAACAAATCAAATCCAAATACAAGCAACACATTCCAAACTCATTTTTCTTTTTGAAAGCAATCAAAGGGGTAGAGTCTCTTTTCCTATAAGAAAAACAACAAGCACTCTACATGCATATGCACTCTATTTTTTCGATTTTTCTTGAAACATAGATAGATCTAACTTAAAACTACACTATTTTTTTCTTTTGATGAGATAGTACTAATGCAAGAGAGACAAAAGAACAAAGAGAACCTGAAATCTTGTGAGGCTAATCAGAGATCTAGTCCCCTATGCTCAATAATAATAATGACCTGATCTCAATAAAAAAAATTCTTTTTTAAAAGAAAAAAGAAGTCCTCTATGGAAAAATGAAACTAACATGCTAAGCAAGTGGTTTTTCTTTCAGTCTATATAAATGAAACAAAAAGAGGTCTAACTGAAACTTAAGCTTTCAACAATTCCTTTCAAAATCACAACCAACAAGCATTAAAGCAAATGAATAATCAACAAGCCTAATCTAGCTTTTGAATTCTTCAATCAAACCAATTTTTTACCACATAATTTTCAACCATGAGCATTCAGATTCTAACACACAAGCCTGACAGTGCAGGGATGAAAGCAAACAAAATCCAACTTTTTACAAAAAATCACAAAAACTAGTTTTGGAACAAGGCCTACCTGGCACCGCGCTGGAGGGGTCTTGACAGAGCGGTTCCAGAGGAGCATTGCTTCTGGATAATGGGACTTCGGTGGTGGCACCGCGTATGGCTAACAGAGTTCAGGCAGTGGCACCACTTATTTCCAACAGCACATGTGTGGTTCCCTGAATAGATCCAAAACACAAGGAGAACAAGAAACCAAGTTAAAAATTGATCAAATCAGGGTAAATATTGATGAATTGACAGTAAAAAAGAGCATATAAAGTCAAAATATTTCAGATCTGAACAGATCTGAAAGTTTCAAAACAAAATTCACTAAGTCAGATGGCATATCTAACTGAAGAGAGTTGGACATGGAGCCTGGATTCTGAAAAGGGTTCAATGACTGAGGAAGATAGGATCAACTAAAATTTGATTTGGTCCCCAGCGGAGTCGCCAGATTTTTTATTAGGAATATTGCACCTTTCGTGGACAGAAGTTGTTCCTCTGGTCTAAATGGTTCAGATCCAGAACAAATGAGTGAACGACAAAGTATGAAGACCTTCCCTGAATGTTTTAAACACCTGGAATACTAATTTTATCACAAACCTGTGTACCTGCAAACATGTCAAACAAACAACATCAAAGCTACTAGAAAATCATCTACACATCCATACTAGTGACTAAGGAATCTAGTAACATATACATGCGAAATCAAAACAATAGATATGTGGGACAGAAATCAGCTTTGCATTAATAATGAATGAAGAATCTTACAACCATTGCCTTGGTGTTGACAAACTCCTCCACAATACAAACACTTCATCCCTAGAAGCTCCAACTTGCTCTCTTATGCTCTCCAATGGATTGGACTAGGTAGTCAATTCAACAGCATAACAATACCATTCAGTTCTCCCCCTCAACTATGGATATGAGCTTGTACTTATAAGGCTCAATGGATAGGGATAGTTGAGAGATTTGTTGGTGAGGTGGCTCTAAGATCCTACCAAGGGGGATCTTGAGCTCAAACTAACCCATATTGATAGGGATAAGGGAGGACACGCGGCTCATGATCTGGAATCCTTGAGAAACTTCTTTGTTTCCCATTTTATGTAGGGTACCGCTTTTGTTCCCTTATTACAGAGTGGTTTAGGTGAGAATCACTTCAAATACAAAGCACTTCCACAGTGGCACCACTTCTCTATAACACGACATAGGCGGTGTTGAATAAGGTACCTCTCATCAGCCACAGGGAAAGCGCGGTGCTAGGTTTTTTCAAGTATAATTGACAAATAGAGAAATCTTCCACTCCAAGTTTTGGGATTAATGTAAAACATAAGGGTTAAGGATCTCATCACATGATGGTGATAGGATTTAGGTATAACAAAACCACATAAAAATTTTCCTTGCTGGATGGTAAGCTTCCATACAACATTTTATTGTTTCCTTCCTTGAGCACCTGTTGGAAAAAACCCACCAACAAATCCTCATTGATAGGGGTTCCCACTCTATCGATGCCCAAAAAATATGATCTCCCTAAGCACCAGCCCAGATAGGTTTCACCAAACTCAGCAACACTCATAGAGCGGATGAATTCTCACCCGATATATTTAGGGAGAGCTGTCGGAACCAAGTTTCTGGAAGTAAGAAGGGAGGATAGGGAATCAATGAATCAACAACATAATCATCAAATTCTTCAGAGATAGTTAGTTTTGCAACATTCATCACAGATATATGAGCATAACTAACAAACTGCATCATTCACTTATTAATTGTAGTAGTTTCATTCATTCATACAACATATTCAATAAACATCCATCATTGACATTGCAACACATAAACACTGAAAATATATAAGAGACAAGATCAAATTAGGGTAACAACCATCATGTCATATTAATTTTATGCAAAAAATCCAAATCATACAGTACTTGTCCAAAGCAGGAGAATTATCACAACCCAATATTCAATAGATGGTCGACACAGACAGAGCCAAAACTACTCAAGAACAAAATGAAGCGACAAGATCACACATATTTATCAGATCGCAAAATGGATTGATTGATTGATCTTCTACATCAATTATCTCTTTTATTCTCTCTCTCTCTCTCTCTCTCTCTTTTAAAATTTCAATTCTAAATATATATATAGGCTTGCATCTTTACATCCAAGGTCACTTATAACTAACTTCTAACAAACTAGTGACGTATAGCCATAAAATGTGGTTAATCGGTACAAAATTGCATAAGAAATTCCAAAACGGTTATTTTTCTTCCTATCACACTAATTTGGTCCTACGTGGTGTCATTTGAGCTTGTGCATCCTCCATGGGGCTGCATAACTCACTTACCCAAAACCCCTGCCAACAGGCCCCCAACATAGTCTTTTGGATCGTCCTCGAGCCACGTCAGGTAGACAGCGTGTACTTCGTCATCTTGGTCTTGAAGTCCTCGAACTACTGCGAGATATCATGAACTTGCAACTAGACTTGTTCAGCTGCGTCATGATAATTTAGCATGTCCTACATCAGTGTGTATGTATCCCCGGCATTGCAGTCCACCATCTTCTTGCCTTTTTGTACCGCCTATAGCGCAGGGACTACTTTGATAGCCAACTACCATTAAAGGAAATTTCAACTCAAAATGGGCCTTTCAACTTTGGTTTAAATTCCATGTAATCATGTGTTAGCCAATGAAATTGCTTTAAATTTGAAATATCGTATAGGTCTTAAACACTTTCTTAATATAAATTTGGGGATAGGTATCATAAAAAAAATACTTTTTTTGTTTTTATTTTAGACATATCTCCCTGTGTTTTTACTCAAATTTCGTTCGGGAGAGCTCGTTGGATGCAAAAATCAATTCCGCATCCAATGCATACCCACTCGGCATACTTTTGACATACCCGGCTACCCAAAAAACAAGAAATGCGTGAAAAACATGAGGATGACATCATTATCACGTTTTTTCCTCTAGGAGGCCCATTTTGAGTTGAAATTTCCTCTACTATCGCTAATTTCTTGGAATTCCTCTAGATGAGTGTGTGCTTGTGCTGGTGTTCTTGGGATTTGGAGGCTCTCTGCTGTAGGTCCTTCAACTCTTTGGAGAGCATAATATGAACCATTACAGGCATTTATCTTAGCGACGTCTTCAGCATCATCAACTAATATTTAGCTTCCCATGCTTACTTGGTCAATTGGTCCAGTTGGTCGTACTGGATGAAACTTTTCTAGAACTGTGTCATTGCCATGGTGATCGTCTTCGCTTCCTGCTCCATATCTTCAAACTGGGCCGCGATCTCTTCGATGGTATTTTTTCGCTCGACAATCTGCTCAGGTGGTGTATTGGGGTAAATAAGGGAATTCAATAGATTGTTGGTCAAGTGGAGCTAGGAAATAACTTCCCCAAGTTGCTTGGCCTTGGAAACTGCAGTGAGTTCCGCCGTGCTTTCATAGATTTCTTTACATTCCTCATTAAGAGCTTGTTCAACTGCTCCAAGGCAAGGGGAATGCGTGTATAGTACACCTAGGTTGCAAACCCGACTGAATAATATCTCTAGATTTGGAAGATCATGCTCCACAACCAACATGATCAGGGCCAACATTCAACATTCCTAGATTCACAATTATCTCAAAGTTGAATTCTTGAAAAAGCAGCAGCCATCGACAGATCTTCCCCCCAACACATGCTTATTAACCAGGTATTGCAAAATGAAGTGGTCCTTGAAAATATTGAAGTGACCACACAATAGATAGTGCCTAAACTTATGCAGCATGTCAACCATGGCCAAGCCCTCTCTTTCAGTGGTTGTGTAATTTATATCAGCAAAATATAGCTTCCTACTTGCAAATGCGATCGGATGATCCAGGTCGCCTTCGCCTAGTTCTATAAGTACTACCCCCAGCACAAGAGAAGAGGTGTCAACATGGACATGGAACTCGTTCCAATTAGAGAATACAAGTGTAGGCACTGACACCATCCTGGGCTTTAGTGTGTCGAATCTTCCTTGACACTCTTGATTCCATTCAAATGCAACATCCTTCTTTAAAAGATTCTCCATAGGGGTAGTAATCACAGCGTATCCTTTGATGAAATTACATAGAACCCCATGTGTCTTAGTGGTGCATGAAGCATCTTCACATTTGTCGGTGGTGGCATACTAAGGATAAGCATGATCTTCGCAGGGTTGACCAAGAGACCTTGCTTGCATACTATGTGTGCTAACAACATCCCGAATGGCACAAAAATGCACTTCTTTGAATTCAATGCAATTTGATGCTATCAACACCTTTCAAGCATCAATTGAAGGTTTTCTAAATGATCCTTAATCATACCATAAAATGTCCAATCATCCATGTATACCTGTAGGAATTTCTAAATGAAATCTTTGAACGTAGCGACAACCACCCAAGAAAATATTGTTGGTGCATTCATGAATCCAAAGGGCATGACTGTATATTGAAAAAAAACCCATTCAGTGAAAAATGTGGTCTTATGCCAATATTCCTTTGCAATTCCGATCTGGTGATACCTTGAAAATCCATTTGTGAAGGAGTACATCTCCTGGCCTCCTACCCCTTCAAGGACCTCATCTGTAAAGGGATTTGGAAAAGGATCATGCAGAAAGGCATCATTTAACTTTCTCAGGTCAACACAAATGAAAACCTGTCCAGTATTCTTGTCCTGAACCACCATAGGGCTTATCCATTCTGATTCTTCAACAGGATCAATGATTCCAACATCTAACATCTGGTTGAGCTCATCCTTGACACATTCTTTGTATCATGGGTTCAGTCGATACGGCCTCTGTCGCACAGGTTTCGTGTCTAGTTTCAACGAGATTTTCATCTCCCCTAGATCCCCTAATATTCCTTTCATTTCCAGGAACCATGTTGGAAATAGATCCTGGAACTCATGCAACAAATCTATGATCTGTGCCATTGTTTCATTGTCCCAATAGTCCCCAATATTACAAAACTTTGGGTTCTCTTCCATCCCAATGTTAACTTTTCTGAGATTTAGTGACTGACTCATGGGGTCAGTTGGTAAGTCTGGTGCTGCAACATCATGACTTCCTTTTGATTCTGGAATGTTGACATTCAACAACTCATCATCATCTTCAGGTTCACCAGATAGGTTAGTAACATGTCATCATGTAATGCATATGACACTGCACATGCAGATCTACAGAGTATGTGACGGGTACAACCTTCAATATTATATTGCAGATAAGTTCGAGTGCATTGTGGACCTCAAGGTTAGCATCCTGAAAAATAAAATTCAGCGTAAAGCAAACCAACAGCTCCTCCCAGGTAGTTATGGTACTTTGCAGTTATGCCTCTACATACCAGGATCTAGGAATCTCATCCAAAGTATGAACAAAAGCATGGACCCACTCATCCTTGGGTTGTGATGCCCACAAGGCCTGACATTCCATCAAATGACCACTGGGGTCCTTCTTCCCATCATATCTCCCAGCATGATAAAACCTTGAATCACCGAAGTGGACCATCATCAATCATTGACACTATGCCCATTCATGGATTTTCTACTTGTGAGTCGCCCACAAGCATGCTGGCATGGCCTTCAATGCTTCTTCCAGCACCAACAACCTCTATGCTTCAAACAATTTCTCTTCAAATTCTTTGAGGAATCCGTACAACTCTGGAAGACCCTCATAAATTGATAACTCGATAACCTCAGTTGCAGCATGACGTAGGGATTTCCTTACCAGTCCACACTTTCTAAAAGACACCTCATGCAGCCGATTTTGCCAATTTTCTAAAGCATCATCAGAATCATAGGATGCACAGCTAGCGTTGCACCATCCAAGTTTTCCATCAACGGTAGGGTGGATATAGTCTTCAAAAATATTGTAGGCATTATCCTAGCCTCTAACAACTTTATCCTTAATAGGTTCAATATACTGGCGTCCTTCATGAGGGTCCATGGGAGCAATGACCTTGATATCATGGTTTTTGAATGTCATAACCCGCTTCTTGAAATTGATAACTGCCATGCTATCATTAGCCCATCCAATCCCCAGCAGCGTGGGATAGGAGCCTTCACCATCAACTACTTCGATAACATAAAAATTGGCATATGTCTTGATACCTTCAACATCGACAACCAAGTTTGAGACACGACCAATAGGATGAACTTTTTCCTGATTTACTAGTAGCAGTTGCACAGGCGACCATCCCAATGTTCGATTTCCCATTAGCTACCAATCTGTTGACAGGCGTATTTGACTATGCCCGCAACGGGGGAAAACGACCCAGTCCGGGATCCTTAGGACAGGTTCCAAGCTGTTTCAAGTAGTCGTTCCCTACAGGTTTAGAGGCTCTGTTGGCCTGAGATCCTAAGAGACTAATTAGTGCTACTGATTAGTGGGTGTTAATCTTATGATCACAAGAATTAAACTCAGATTTAAACTACTGTTATGTGAGATTACTATAAACAACCTGTTATATAGATACAACACAATTCATAAACAAAAAGTTATATATTACAAATACTGTTAATGATATACACAAATACACAGTAATTACATCAAGGAATAAACTAAAGATGTTTTTAAAAGAAAGTATGTAATCAGACTAACAATTTTAATATCATGCAAGAAGCGAGAGTTAAATAAATCCTAAGTTCTAATCTAACACCTATCCCGATCGGAAGCACAATTTAACTAAATCTGATTCTCAACAAATACTGGTAAATGCAATGTATGATAATATTTGCAGAATATTAAAGAAATTTAAAACCTGCACATTAATACACGCACCATCAACTACCATGTATCAATAATATCAATTATTGAATGCAGGATATGTTATACCAATATAGCTGAAAAACAAGGCAGTGAATACTTAACAAATTATCTTCGCATAATTGATGAAAAACGAATTATAACGAAAATAGAAACATAAGAAACACAAATACCAGCAACTGAAAGATGTCTTAAACGCAAACACGTT
>LPNX011101771.1:98043-156721 GCA_001517045.1 Pseudotsuga menziesii | reverse complement strand
TCTTGCTTTCCTATGTGCCTTAAAACACTGAAAAAGCAGGGAATAAAGCAGAAAAAGCAGATGGGCGCCTAGGAGGCCAGGAATAAAGTAGATTTGATTCCCAAATCTCTCAAGGGCGCTACATGAGTCAAATATGGCAAGTTTGACCTCTATGGATAGGCAATTAGCAACTTGCACATGGTGGGACTCATGGACTAGGCAAATAAGACAAAATAAATGAAATAATGTCTAAGTGGGTAAATACTATGGGTTGATTATTCTAACAAAATTTCCCCTGAAATGGCCAAAAAAATATAAAATTATGATACTTCTTGAATTAAGGGTGGTTTGAGTGGTTTTGGAACTGATCCTATAGTTGTAATTGATCCCTATTCTATCCTAACTCTTCAAAAAAGTATATAAGAGAGGGAGAGAGGTCCATGAAGGGGACTTGACCTTTGCATTGTTATGCTGCTGGAATTGGGATGCTCATCCCCCATATATTTTCCCTAGATGTTGTCTTCTTGTGTTGCAGAGCTTGGAGGTTGATATCCTTGGAGAAGAGAAGCAGGAGAACCAGATCAAGGTTTCATTAGGTGCCTAGCTTGAGGAGAAGGTAAACTTTGTACTTCTTCCACTTGATAATAAAGATGTGATGCTATTTACTTTCCAAACCATTGTTTTATTGATGTTGAATCTCTACTTATGATTATATGATGATACTAATCAGATTAGGGTTTCATATTATTTTGATTATCATTTATTTACATATAGTCAAACTAGTTTGAGGAAGGTTAAAACTTGTTTTGTAGATCTCTTGGATTGAGAAGAAGGAGGAGGGATAAAGGAAATATTGGATCAACCTTCAGTGAATCAAGTACAAGCATTTCTTAACTCTGAATATTTTTTTATGTATGCTTGCATAAATTTATACATCAGTCTTTAAACCCAAGTATGTTGGTGGCCTCTTAACCCGCAACAATAGGAACACTTTCCTCCACAACAGAACTAGCGACTCCACTGGGGAGGCTTTGTCTATTTTTGGGTTTCCTTTCATTTCTTCTAGTGTATTTAAGGTTTCAGTTCCTTATTTCAACTTAGGAGTAACCCTTAATCCTACTAGGACACCTCCTCCTCTTTTCTAGGGCAGTTTTAAACCATTTTTGGGCCTTCCAGCACCCATTCACAGCTTTTACATTGCATAATTATGCATTCTGAGTGCAGTCATGGCCTTCCTTAAGGAAACCTATGAGTTTTGGGTTGAAACTCATGACCTTCTCTAAGAAAAATCATGATTTACCCTTATAAGTGATTTTTTCATCATTTCTGGTTTTTTTTGGGTGTTTTAAGGCCGTATGAAGGGTCTTTATGGGTCCTCTGTCTATGCATGACCCCACAAAAGTAGCGTCTCCTCTTTAGGGTGATCTGGGCTATGCCACACTTTTATCCCTAGGAAATAATGCATCAATCCAAGATATTTCATCTCGAATTATTCAGCTAGATTCTTCTTGCAACCTATGATCTGTTTCTCATTTCCACTCAGAAATAGATCATCCACATATAGTAATAGTATGAGAGGTTCATCATCCATGATATTCATATAAAGGTCATGATTGACTTTACTCTGCATGAAGCCCAAACTTGTCAAGAAGTTGTCTATTCTACCATACCAAGCTCTAGGAGCTTACTTTAGTCCATAGAGATAAATTTTCAACTTACATACATGAGTCGCTATGTCTTTGAATTCAAATCCTTGTGGTTGTTGGATGTAAAACTCTTCCTCAATCACACCATTAAGGAAGGTTTTCTTTACATCCATCTGGTGTAAGTCCCATTTCATCATGGAAGCAGGTGCTATGATGGTTCTGATGGAAGTGTACCTTGCTACTAGAGAAAATGTCTCTTCATAATCGATCCCATATTTTTGAGAGAATCCTCTAGCCACAAATATTGCTTTGTACTTTTCAATACTTCCATCAACAACATGTTTTATCTTGTAGATCCATTTCGAAGATACCACACTCTTGTTTTTTGGTTGGGGAGCAATATCCCAAACATCATTCTTCGTGATCGATTGGTATTCTTCCATCATTTCTTCAACCCATTATTTCTTCTGTGCAACTTCCTCATAGCCAGTGGGTTCTTGATCTACAAGGTCACACATCAAAGCTGCATAACTGGAATATGGCTTTGATCTTTTGTTGGTTCTTGTCGAGCCTTCTGGCGCTCCATATATTTATTCTACTTATATGATTTCTATTACCCAAGAAGGTTTTATATTTTGAGAGATATCCATAGTAGGGGGCTCCTCAGGTTCTAGCATGTCATGATCTTCTGATACTATTTTTTCAGGAGAGGGTTCAACATCTACCTTTTTTATAGGTGCATACTCTTCATGTACTTCTTCAAGGTAAGAACTTATAGACTTCTTAAGAGCTGCCTCTTCACCAAATGTTACATCCCTACTAATCTCAATATGATGAAATCGTGAGATGTATATCCTGAAGTATTTGGAGACTTCACAGTATCCAACAAATATTCCCTTCTTTCCAGAAGGATCCAATTTGGTTCTCTTCTCTTTTAGAATATGTACATATAGTGGGAAGACAAATATCTTGAGATGGCTCACTTCAGGTTTCTTTCCAATATACATCTCTTTAGGAGTCTTGAATCCAAGAGCATTTTGAGATAATCTATTCTACACATATACGGGCTTTCTTGCTACTTCAGCCAATAGGTTCATAGGGAGGTCTTGGTCATGAATAATGGTCTTCACTGCTTCCATGATATTTCTATTCTTTCTTTTCTACAACACCATTTTGTTTGGGATTATAGGGAGTGGTTAGTTCCCTCTTGATTCATGCCTCCTTACATAATGCTTCAAATTCCTTTGAAGTGTATTCTCCACCACTATCTGATCTCAGTGTCTTGATTCTCTTTTCTGAGTGGTTCTCTATCAAGGATTTGAATTCCTTGAATTTTCTGAACACTTCACTTTTATTCTTCAAGAAGTATATCCAAGTCTTTATTGAATAATTGTCAATAAATGTGACATAGTACTCGTATCCACTTAAGGATATGGAGGGTGTAATACCCCGTTTTTGACCCCATGGTATTAATATTTGCACATGAAGTATATATACTGTATGGAATTGTGGAAAGGAGCTCAAGGCCAAGGCCCTACCATTGATTGGTGCTTTGTGTATAGGTGATAAAGGTTGATACCTATGATGATAGTGCTAAGTCAAGAACAATATATATTTTGATATATCATGTAACTATGCAAATTAATAAAATACCACAACTAGATATGGAACTACAAACATGAAAGAGATGGGGGAATGATTCCACAAGGGATAGGGTGGGGAGTTAGTCAAACCCCATGAGCCAATAGGGTGTGACCAGGTGTCAATGGGGAAACCCATGTACCCTCAGCTACCTCTTTGTACTCTATCCTCGATCATCCATTTCTTCCATAATTTGTTTGAGGAAGTTAATGCCTTGGGAAGAACAAGGCATGGCAGTCTGATTGCTTTTATGAGCGAGCTTTCAGGTTTGCATTCTAGGAGGTCGAATTATTGCTTATGCAACAAGTAACCAAATGGTACATGCCCAGTTTGACCTTTCTCTCAGACGCGTAGAATATTTTTTGTTCCTGGGGAGTTCGGTAGGGGGGATTCATTCATTCACTCTTGTTCATCCTAGGGAATTCTATCCTTCACACAAAGCATTCATTCACATAGCATGGTTGCTATTTGACTACCCTGAGTTATGGAAGTGTGGTTTCATAATGCCTATCTGAGTGACATTGTGGTATGCAAGTGAAACCTGTTGTCTATGTGTTATGGAGGGAAGCATGTGTGGCTATGTTTTTCCCTGTGGTTTGTTGTGTTGTGCACCCTGGTTCAGGTTTGAACTGTAAGAAAGAATTAGGAGTGGAAGAGATGTAGAATGTGCTTAATAAACCTAGTGTGGAACCTCACAATAAGATAAGAGGGGATTATGAATCTTCTCTGCACATCATGAAGAGCACTAGAAGGGATTGTGTATCCCAAGAGATTGTGGAGCAGAGAAGGGGACACTTCCTTGTGTTGGGTGTGTAGGAAACGTGGATGCTAGGCCAGGTAGATCTTGTGAGGGTGTCCTTAGCTCTATGGATAAGCTCACTAGCTTAGCAGTTCTTCCATTCCACTACCTTAGCATACTGATAACCCCAAATTGAAGGATGGCTTGGCTGGTATCCTAATAAACACATCTGTTGGCTTGGCTGTGTCTTGTTGTATTTGGCCTTGTGAGTAATCCTTAGCAGGACAACTTGATAAACCAAAATGGAATGATGGCTTGGATGGCATCCTGATAAACCCATTTGTTGGCTTGGATGGTCCTTAAAATGATTGATGGCTTGACTGTAAATAGTCCAATAAACCCAACAATGTTTGGCTTGTAAGCCTGCAACCTGATAAACCCAACTTGGTGTTGGATTGGTTGGACAGTCTTTAAAACCCAACTAAAGGTTGGATTGACTATTTGTGTGCTTTATTCTGGCTGTGTGTAATTCTATTGTTCCCTAGTTCCTTGTGGAAATCATGCCCAGCTCATGGGTAGCAGTGTGTTGAGATATTAATGAACAGAATGGCCTATGGTTGGGTGGAACGTTGCAGTGACATATCTAGTTGCGGGACAAATTAATCATCAAGAAGTATTCCTTGTCCTTCTTGGTTATCCAATGTATTTTTCTATGAATTTCTATTTTCATGTTGAATGCTTTTTGATGATCAATTATAGGTTACTTGTGTATGAATGTACATGTATTTGCTTGTTATGCCATGTATGTTTTATGTATTTTACTTCTGTACATGGCCAGTGTTTTTGTGATTCATTTGCCTAAGTTTATGGAGGCCAGAAGCCTGTTAAAGGGATGAAAATGAAGCTAAGGTAAGAATAGTTGAGTTTATGCCCCTTGGAATCCTCCTGCAGAAGGCAGAAACGAGAAGAGGAAAAGTTGAAAAGGGAAAACTTGTTGTGTTTCTGCACCCTAGGATCCGCCTGCAGAAGGCGGAAGGAGGGAGGCAGAAATGGTAGTTGAAAACAAGGAATAAAGTTGGTTTTCCAATTTTCAAAGTCCGAGGTCGGAAGGAAAAAATGGGAAGCATAGAAGGATTCTAAGGTAAAAAGATAACTTTTCAAGTTCTGAAGTGCAAAAAGAGGAAAGAGGAAGTGCGGAAGGAAGAAGAGTCGTTAAGTGTTATGTCACACACTGAGAGAAGAGAAAGAGGCATTATAGAAACAACTCATGTGATGAGTTTAAAAAGGAAATACCTCCCACATTCAATGACGAGATAAAGAAACATAAGGAAATGAGGCCAGGTGGCCAACAATCGCAATGCAAAACGTCAAGTATAGAAACAGAAGGAATTGAAGCCAAGTGGCCAACTAAAAACCAAGGAATTACATCAAGAAGAAATCATGATGGGAAACCAACCCAGGTTCTTTATTGTTGGATATATCTAGACAACACTAATGACCAT
This sequence comes from Pseudotsuga menziesii, assembly GCA_001517045.1. Lineage (NCBI taxonomy): Eukaryota > Viridiplantae > Streptophyta > Pinopsida > Pinales > Pinaceae > Pseudotsuga > Pseudotsuga menziesii. Next base: position 151,214 of record LPNX011101771.1, on the reverse strand, counting down.
ACAACACTTACTTGAGATGATGTGGACTTATAGAAATGTAACTTGCAATTATTGATGGAAAATTCCATTATCCATACATTAAGCAATAGATAAGTCCCAACAAATAATACAAGTTGTATTATTGCCATTCCCATTGAATTGTGCATGATAGCTATAATTTATACATATAGTAGCGACTATAATCTATGTAACCAGGAATATTTCACCTTCTGTGGACAGAAGCTGTTCCTCTGGTCTGAATGGTTCAGATCCAAAACAAATGAGCGAACGACAAAGGATGAAGACCCTTCTTGGACGTTGTAGACACCTTGAATGTTGCTTTGATAGTGAACTTATGTAATTGCAACTAGATCAAACATGAAAACACATCAAAGCTACCAGAACATCATCTACTTATCCATGTTAGTGACTAAAGAATCTAACAACATGTACAAGCGAAATCAAAACAACAGTAAAGTGGGACGGAAATTAGCTTTGCATTAAGATGTATGGAGAAGTTTACAACCAATTAAGCCTTAGTGTCAACATGCATCTCCATGAGACCAACACTTCATCCCCATAAGATCCAACTTTGCTCTCTATGCTCTCCAATGGCTTGGGCCAAGTAGTTAATCCAATAGCATAACAATACCTCTATAGTTCTCCCCCTCAACCATAGACATGAGCTTGTATTTATAAGACTCAATGGATAGGAATGGTTGAGAGATTTGTGGATGAGGTGGCCTCTAAGATCCTATGATGGGGGATCTCAAGCTCAACTAACCCACTGTGATAGGGATAAGGGAGGACACAAGGCTCATGATCTATAAGCCTCAAGAAACTTCCCTTTTTCCCATTTTACCCAGGGTACCGCTTTTCTCCTCTTATGACAGAGCAATTTAGATAAGAAATGCTTGTGGACAAAAGGTTGCAGGTGGTGGCACCGCTTATGGAAAACAGGATACAGGCGGTGCGAGCAAGGTACCGCTCATTGTTTGTAGGGAAAGTGCGGTGCTGATTATTTTCATGTAAGATTGACAAACAACATGGGTTTTCCACTCTAAATGCTGGGATTAAGGGAAAACATGTAAGTTAAAGGTATTATCACATGGTGGTGACAGGATTTGGGTATAACAGAATGCCCCCCAAAGCTTGAGTCTTAGAGGGATACGATAAACGAGAGCTTTGAGAGAACAAGTTGTCACTTCAAGGTGAAAATGTCAGATCAATCGGAGCATGTCATCTAGTAGGAATATGTAGTACATCAATATTTTTGACTCATAGACACAAGTAACCAACTCATGGCTACAGACCAATACAAGGAAGATCCATGGGAGGAATAAACAAGCATGGCTACTAGAATACAACATAGATCCATGTGATAGAGGACTCAAACTTGGACATAGCTACCAGACATACAATGTAGACCTATGTCATACAGACACAAATTTAAGCATAGCCATGACCATACAAATGTGGATCCATGCTAGATATACAAAACTGCATCGCAACCTGGGGAAAGAAATGAGCGCTAAACAAATACCCAGGGTCTTCATCTCATCTTCCACAAAGTACGATTCTATCCATGTGATTACAATGATTTGAAGTCGAACATGGTAGAAACCACTTGATTACCGGTCAATGATGTGAACCATTAACAAGTGCGAGGGAGATCACCATTGATGTCAATGATTCCCAAGGTACCCTAGTACAATCTACTGAGTGCGAATAGATGTCCTGATGTCAAATACCTAGTGGATTATATCAATCAAAGGTCAATGATGTGAACCTATGTCAAGAGCGAGAGAATCTGTCATTAAGGCATACAGACCTCAAGGTACTAACTTTTTTGTTTCTAAGACTATTTCCCAGATGATGAGCTGATGTCGACGGGAATAGTCTCGTCGAAGGAGGGCCATGATGAGTCCCACATCGACGACACGAAACTTGGAACATAGTTCTAGAATGATGTGAATGTAGTAACCACAAGACTGACTCAAAAGTATTGACACAGAGACTGTTTTGACTGCAGAGGTAAACTTCTTCAACTTTCCTTTGAACATCAGGTGGCATGACACAAGACTTGGCAACATGACTAAATGGGATAGACTCACGATACGACAGTGGACAATGCATTCTTTTGAAAAACTAAAAGGAGTGACATGACTCATGAAAGTGGATCATCATGAAGATTGGCTGAATATCCGATTAACTGAAATGATATGCAGATAAGTGCAATTGTCAAAGGTAATGACAAGCTGCTACCATTTATTTTCAAAATTATTCCCTTCCCATTTCCCCCATCATGATCGATGAGTGCCTATTTTCAGTTTCACAAGTTCAAAGAGGGTAAAAAACACTTGGTATAGCTCTTCTGAAGACAAGTCCAAACTCATATGTTTTACGAACTTGAGAGAGGAGGGGTTAATTCCCAAAAATTGGTCTCTCAATGTTTAATTTAATGAGTCCAATGAAAGAAAACTTGGTATCGTTCATGTTTAGAGAGTCTGAACGATTATGGAAGAAGACTCTAAAGGGTCTTTTTTCATATGGTTTAATCCCTAAGGCCCAAAAAAGTATAAAATAATACCTTAGAGAACTCTTCCAGTCATGATTGGCTAGAGTGTTCCTTTTTCATAAATAGTCCATCCGAACTGAAAAAGAGATAACCTACCGTCGGAGAGACGACTCTTCAAATGCTTTAACGAGCATGAAGAAGACAAGATCGCTCGACAATATTTTCATATTTAGGGATCCTAAAAAGAGTTTAAAGCGGACTCCATGAGGTTTCTTTACACAATGTTAATTTTACGAGCTTGGAAAGAATCAGAATGGACTCGACAATATTTTCATATTTAAGGAGCCTGAAAAGAGTTAAAAGAAGACTCCATGAGATTTCTTTACACAATGTTAATTTTTATGAGCCCGAAATAATCGAAAACAGACTTGAACCTTTGATACTAGGTTTCAAGAGCGTGACCAAAGTGTCGTAACAAACGATCATCAAATTTTTCCATTTTATGGTAGTACGAAAAAGTCATAAACAAACTCCCAAAACTTTACTGCTATGGTTCTTCTATCTTGCAATCAACTCAAAAACAAGTGTTAAATGCACTCATAACTGACATTAAGTGATTACAATCGATAAATTTTGAGTAAAAAGTGATTTTAAATCAAAACTATAGCATGTCAAATCCATAAATGTGTATAAACGTCATGTAAATAGTGAAAAATCAAATAATTTTACTATTTACCCATAGTGGAGAGCATTGGAGCACTTTCCTAATAAGATATTCAGTTGCTGATATCGGGAGTTTTCACCATCGGATTCGAGTGCCGTCAGCTTTAGGTAATAGTTCAAACCCTACTCTTCCTTTTCATAGTCTCAATTTTGATTTTGGATGGGGTTTTGGGATTGTATGGCAAGCCCTAAAACCATGGGAACGTGCACCGTGCTTATCCCTTACGGGATACATGGTACCTCACTAGAACCACACCGAAAACAAAGTGCATATTCGGTGCCACCACCTGTCTTCAACGATGCACAGGTGGTGCAGACCGTGAAGATGCAAAATTGTTAACACAAGCAAAATTAGATCATTTCTTTGGATTTAAATGATTCATTAGAGGAAATTTGAGGTCTAAAATGGGCCTCCTAATAAAAATAATAAAATAATAGTTAAAATAATAAAATAATAGTTAAAACAATAAAATAATAGTTATTAATTTGGGGGGAAGAATGAAAAAAATACTTTTTTTGTTCGTATTTTCGACATATCTCCTTGTGTTTTTACTTAAATTCCGAGAAAGAGAGCTCGTTGGATGCAGAATTTGATTCTTTTGACAGACCCCACTACCCCAAAAACAAGAAATACCTGAAAAAATGTGATGATGATGTCATCATCACATTTTTTAGGTATTTCTTGTTTTTATGGTAGCAGGGTCTGTAAAAAGTATGTAGTGTGGGTACTCAATGGATGCGGAATTAAATTACACATCCAACGAGCTCTCCCGCTCGGATTTTGAGTTAAAACACAGGGAGATATGTCAAAAATACGAACAAAAAAATAGTTTTCTTTTATGACAAATATGTCAATTCAACCTGTTGCTGCCGCAATTGTTCTCCCTAAATTTACTTTATTTAAATTCTGGGCCCCTCCTCACTATTTTTTCTTGGTTTGGTCGTGAAACTCTTGAGCCTCTCAGGTGTTTTTCTTTTAGTTTTACTTTGAAAATGGATGTCAGCGGGTTTATTTATGCCTTGTTTAGTTTCGATTTGAGTCGTGGATGTCGAGTTTTCTCGTCGAAGAAAAGGAAAATTTTTGTTTTTCAGAGTTGCCTTTTCGAAGAAAGAACGAACCCAGCTGTGCCTGATCCTTAAAACTATTTGAATATTTGTTTGTTCCTTGCGATCGGGCCTCTTTTAATTTTAGATCGGAAGCCGTTAGTCTTCTGTTCCGCCGCCGTTGCGGCCCTCAGATCATTCTAGCGTCCGACTCTCTAGATCTCGCCGACGTCCGATTCGTATTTAAACTTAAGTCGCTTGCCCGTAGCCCTGACTCGTCCATCGTTGCAGCTAGGAGATCCTCTGAGCTTCCAATTCTAATGTCTGCTGACGTCCGACTTATCCTCCTCCTGCCCTCGTCGCTTGTCTCCAACCTTTGTCTCGTCCGTCATTTCGGCTGGGAGATCCTTTCAAATTCCGATGTACCATCCTTCCGACGTCCGATTAATGATTTTTCCCGCCTGTGGAGTGGTCTACCCATCCAACGTAAGTATTGTTGAGCCACCAGTAAGTCTCCCGCCATGGTCGAGGTAGTGGTATCGGCGCTTGGTGATTTCCTTGCGGGCTGGTTGTTTCATGAGTAGATTTGACTATTTTGTTTTATAATGTAACCCCAATGGATGATGCTTGTCGATCGATTGCAGGTGAGCGTGGAGGAGCGATCAAAATGCCACGACGTGGAGAAATACAGACTGTTTAACAGCAAACGCAGAGTTTTGAAAGGCTCGGTAGTTACCCAACCAATCATGAATGTGCGTTGAAAGATGGAGGATCAGGAACGTTTTGGCAACTGAAAGGACACACGTTTAGGGGAAGCCCGAAGGGTCGCAAATGGTAGTTTAAATATCTGAAAGTAGGAATGAAACAAGGGGCTTTTTCCCTGGGAAATTTTGTAAACCATCTATTGTAAGAGGAACTACTTCATTTTACATGAGAGATTGCAAAATTTGCTTGCTGGAAGAGGTGCAATATGGAATGCATCACATGAATTTAATTGAGCTATGTGAAGAGGAACTATTTCATTTTCAGCTATGACTCTTTAACTGTGAGAATGTTCTAATTTCAGAACCTATGTTCTTGTTGGAATATTCTTAAGTTTATTTTTTGTGATGTGGCTTTCCATGGTGAGTAATATTGGCTTGTTCATAAATAATCAACTATCTGGTTGTTGAAATATTTTGTAGAGTGTTCATGTGTTTTGGAAGAAATTCTCAGCTATCTGAAACATTTCATAATGCATGTACTGATTGTATTATTCACCCAACATGATAATTCTACTCCCTAGGGATAGATTAGATAGTTAGTTTATTTCTTATTGTATCTGATTTGGTTGCTTGCGAGCACAAGACGAGAGGTAAGAACCTGCGCGTCACATTGTGACTGCTCCCTGCATCTTGATCACCCTGCATTTAGTTAGGCACTTGCATTTCATTTCTTAAAGGAAAAAACACAAAAAATCGGTGGGCTGGGCTGCAACCAATAAAGCCTTTGTTTTGTTTCTTGACCTACGGTAGCCGGACCACAAACTGGACGGATTCCCTATTTCGAACAGTCAATGGTCTAGTTGGGAACGTTGATTGGTGAGAATCCCTTACTGTTTCCGCCTGTGAATTTTCGGGCCTCAACAGTTTTGGCGCTAGAAGGAGGGCCGCCTGTGCATGGCTGGCCGAGGAAACCCGTTTTCCTGAGATTATTCCGCTGGTTACAGTTCTACAAGTAGTGGACTGCACAATCCAATTCTGGAAGCAGAAAAAAGAGAACATCTATATGCTGTTGGTAACGAAGTAGTTAACGACCTAAGAAGACACACCCGGGCATACGTAAAGAAGCTTGGAGGGTTGCCAATTATCCCTGACTTACCTAGAAGAGAGTACAAGAAGAAAGACCGTCCTATAGCAGAAGATTCATTGTTGGTTGGAGACTGGGAAGAACTTGTAGAGACTGCTTTGCAAGAAGTTGAGCTACCTTTGAATCAAGAAGGCCCAGAAACCCCTTTCACTTCTCTTGTTCACACCCCTATTGGTTCACCTCCTCACTCTCCACCTCAACTTATGGCCGGTGTTAATGCCAATCAACCTCCTCCCAATCCACCAAATCCACCACTTGCCTAGAAAGCCAAGTCACCCCTAAACCTAACTCCTCCTTTGCATGACCTACCTCAATCCTTTGAGAAGTTACTGCCTAAATTTGACCCCAATGAGAATATCCTAGTGGACGATCACCTACAAAGTTTCTACTTGGAAATAGAAGGTCTGAGGGCTGGGGAACATGAAGATGTAGTGTGCAGACTTTTCCCGCATACCCTCAAAGGAGCTGCTGCATCTTGGTACTTTGGGTTGCCTGCTAATTCTATCTCGGATTGGGATACTTTCGAGAGAATTTTCATAAGTAAGTATGCAGTTCAAAAGACTCACGCAGCCCTTATGAAAGGACTATGTGCACTAAAGAAAGAAAAAAAGGAGAAAGTGCACAGTTTCACACAAAGGTTTGCAGCATATCTTAAGAACTTTTCCAAAACAGACAAGCCTTCAGACAAAGTACTAATTGAGTACTATACTTCAGCTTTGGGTCTTGATCTGGCCATGTTCGCGAAAGGTAGGGCCAAGCCTACTCTGACAGAAACCTATGAAGAAGTAGAAGTGGTGGAGGCTGAGAGAGAGAGTATTGAAGATTACCCTGAACAATCAGGAGAGAGAAGGAAAACTTTATTGTTCACTAAGCCTAAAGAGGAGAAAGCACCAGATTGTGAAAGTATGGCCAAAATGATGCAAAAGCTGTCTAATAAGATCATAGACTTGGAAAAAGAGAAGGAAACATAGAAGTTCTACATGCCTTATTATAAGGAAAGTGAGGAAAACAATCAGTCCCAACCTCCTCCTCACAATAATGTGTCTATGAATCTAACAGAGATAGGGATGGAAAATTTCTGCACCTTTCACCAGCAACCTCACTCCGAAAGGAACTATCCACAATGGATAAATTCAATGACGTTAGTTATGAATCAGATGTTGGATTCGAGACTAACGGAAGAAGATGATGATGAAAAGAAAGAAAATGCTGCTTCTACTTCTACAAAGCAACAGGAAGAAGAGACTATGGCATTATGGAGTTCTGTATCCTCACTCGATGTAGAAGAAGATATAACTAAAAAACACAAAGATATCAGGGAGGCTAACGTGACAACTAGAAGTCAAGGGACGGTTAGCAATGACAGTATTTTACTCCCAAAGATCAGAAGGCTACAAAGGAATATCAGGAAGAAATTTCAAGATAGATCCATGGCTGATAAGACTCCGGAATTCACTATTACCAGCCAATATCCTAAGCAGAATAGAATGATTCCTGAACTAAACAAAGAAAAGGTGAATGCTGATAAATCTCAGTCCATTAAACAACAAATTGAATATGACGTTGTTGAAGATTTAAAAAAGATAAAGGAAAACATCCCTCTGTTTGAAATGTGCAAAGTACCTCAATAAAAAGAAATATTGTTGAAATCATTAGAAAAGTCAGAAGAGGAGAAGCCTGCTGACAATCAACCTCTGGATGAAGAAGAAATTGGAGAAGCTAGCATTGGAGGTAAGTCTAAAAATAAACAGCCACCCTTCCTCCTGACGTTTGAAATTTTTAACCATAACGTTCACAATTGTCTAGTAGACTCGGGGGCATCAATTAATGTCATGCCCGTATCAGTATGTAAGAAAATCAATGGGCAGTTTAAGCCAACCACGTGGAGGGTGGTGCAATTGGATAGGACAGACGTTAAGGTAATTGGTGAGATGGAGGACGTTCTAATCCGTCTGGCATCAAATGACAAAGTATGCTAGGTTATTAAAATCGTGGTGGCTGATATACCAGACGCTTATGGCCTGGTCCTAAGCATAGATTGGTCATCTAAATTGAATGGATATTTCACCTCAGATTGGTCGCACCTGTGGTTGCCGTACAAAGGAAGTCCCAATCAGATTAAGGTTTTGAGAGAAACTCACATGAAGTACAATGTTACTCAATTGGATGAGAATAATATACCGGTCGAACATGTGTTGGGAAACTATTTCCTCGAACTGGAACCAGGGAACTATCAAGCGGAGGAGGCCAGTGACACATCTAAAACCCAGCCTGATCTCCTTTGTTTTTCTCAGGCTGATGAGATTGACTGTAACATAGTAGACTTAGCAGTAGGAATAGATTCATTTTTAGTATTTAATGATTTTTGGACTTTATTTTTTGATGGCTCAAAGACATTAGAAGGGTCAGGGGCTGGATGTGTCCTTATTGATCCACAAAAGAATAAACATTTCCTGTCATGTAGATTAGAGTTTGAATGTACTAACAATACAACTGAATATGAAGCATTGGTGCAGGGACTCAAGAAAGCAATTGAATTGAAGGTAAGTAATTTAAAAGTCTTTGGGGACTCAGAAATAGTTGTAAAGCAAATAAGAAATCAAGTACATTGCGTTTCCCCCCACTTGAAAGCTTACCAAAACGAGGTATGGGATTTGCTTAAATGTTTTCATGCATTCAATATTATGTCAATCCCAAGAATGAAAAATGTGGCCGCCAATCTTTTGGCCACATCAACCGCCAGGCTGGTACCCACTAATAACAGATGTTCTATTGAATTACTTTTCAGGCCTTCAGTACCTGACATGATCACCAACTTGCGAGTGTTTGACAAATGATGAGATCTTTAAAGGAGCCATTATCGATGATGAAAAACACCAAGTCGAGATGAAATTTGACAATTTTGTCCCTAAAGGGGTCAGAACGTTAGAGAAGATGTTTGACTTAGAGGAAAAATTCAGAAGACTCGCTAACGTAAAGACGCACAACTCAACTCTACAGTTCGAACTGGTAAACTTAGGGACTGAAACGGATCCTAATTTTGTGAACCTCGGCAAATGTTGTTCACTAGTCGAGAGGGATAGGTTCATCAGTTTGTTTAAACAGTACAAAGATGTCTTTTCCTGGACGTACCAAGATTTGAAAACCTACGACATTAGCATCATCAAGCATATCGTCCCTATTAAAGCCGGCGTCAAGCCATATCAGCAACCGTTAAGGAAGATGCACCCGAAGTTGGAGCCACTAATCCAGAGCGAAGTAAAGAAATTGTTAGATGCTAGAATTATTTTTAAAGTCAGACACTCTGAGTGGGTGTCAAATTTAGTTCCTGTTAGAAAAAAATCGGGAGAAATCAGACTGTGCATGGACTTCAGAAACTTAAACCGCGCCTCAGATAAAGACAACTATCCGGTGCCTCCCATGGAGCAGTTGTTATAGATGGTTTCCAGTTCTGAATTGTTTTCATTGTTAGATGGGTTCTCTGGTTACAACCAAGTGTTAGTAGCTGAGGAAGATAGATTGAAGACAACGTTCAGAACTAAATGGGGAACTTTTTCCTATAGAAGGATGCCTTTTGGACTGATTAACGCTGGAGCGACATTTCAGAGAGCTATGGAAATAGCTTTCCATGGACAGATTGGACGAAGTGTTCTGGTATACCTTGATGACATCACAATATTTTCAAAGAAAAGAGGGGAGCACACGTTCCACCTGAAGCAAATTTTCGAACGCTGCCGGAAATATGGCATTTCCCTCAATCCTAAGAAGTGTGTTTTTGCGGTCACAGAGGGCAAGTTGCTGGGGCATATAGTTTCAAAGACAGGTATATCTATAGACCCAGAAAGAATTAAGGCCATTGAACAAATCCCTATTCCCCATAATAAAAAGGGAATGCAATCCTTCATGGGAACAATAAACTTTGTAAGAATATTTGTACCTAATTTTGCCCAGACTGTTAAGCCACTGCAGTAGATGGTCAAGAAAAATACACAATTTAAGTGGACTGAAATTGAAAAGAATGCTTTCAGCAAAATCAAGACTGATGTTGCACATGCTCCCTCCCTGAAAAACCCAGACTTTGGTAAAGAGTTTATTATGTACACCTTTGCATCCGATGATTCATTGGCAACCGTGCTCACCGAAAAGGAGAACGGGGGTGATGAATTCCCAATCTCTTTCATGAGAACTGGGATTCAAGGGGCTAAATTAAACTACCCAGCCATTGATAAGCAAGCATACGCAGTATTTGAGGCAGTGAAGCAATTCAGGCCTTATATATTAAAAAATCGGACCAAGGTAATAGTTCCTTACTCAGCTGTAAGGTCTCTTCTCATTCAGAAAGAGTTGGGAGAAAGAAGGGGCAACTGGGTAATAGCCCTTCAAGAATACGACCTTGAATTCAAGCCAGCCACTATAGTGAAAGGTCAAGGGCTATGCAAATTGATGACTGGAAGTAGAAACAACGAAGAACAAGCATGGGAAGATGAAGCCGAATTGCATGTAATGGATGTATGTCCTTTGTTCACGGCTCCTGAGTCCTGGTACAGAGACCTTGTGCATTACTTGCAGTCAGGGCTGTTTCCAGAACATTGGAGTTTGAAACAAAGGAGAGATCTACATTTGAAATCAGCTTCCTACCAAATCGTAGAAGGCGTATTATTCAGAAAGAACTATAATGGAGTCCTCCTAAGATGCTTGGAGAAAGAGGAGGCTAAGAAAGTAATTTCTGAATTACACGATGGTCCGGCTGGGGGACATTTTTTAGGCGACACTACAGCCCACGAAATCCTTAGAGATGGTTACTATTGGCCTACACTCTTTAAGGATGCACATGCACATATCAGGAAATGTGATATTTGTCAAAGATGTGGTGGAATACTGCCTAAAGCAGCAGCACCTCTAAAGCCTCTGATGGTCATGGAACCATTTGAACAATGGGGGCTGGACATTATTGGAGAAATAAAACCGAATTCTTCCCTGCTGCACAAATACATTCTTACTGCTACTGATTATTTCACTCGCTGGTTCGAAGCTATCCCACTGCGCAAGATAAACGAAGACGAAGTCATCAGCTTCCTACAAGATCATATCATGACCAGGTTTGGAGTTCCAATTTCGTTAGTTTTTGACAATGCTAAATATTTTTCATCAATTAAATTGACTGCCTTTGCTCATGATAAAGGGATAAAATTACATTAATCTGCTAACTACTATCCGCAAGGGAATGGCTTGGCCGATTCCTCTAATAAAAAACTCATTAGAAGTTTGAAGAAGACTGTGGTAGAAAACCAGAGAAGTTGGCACTTAGCCTTACCCAACGCCCTGTGGGCTGACAGAGTCAACCCCAAGTCTGCAATAGGAATATCACCCTATACCCTTGTGTATGGTAAGGAGGCCATCCTGCCCCCCAATATCATGCTACCAGCTTCCATACTAGCCAAAGAGTCTAGGGGGTCTGGTGATGAGGTTCTCCAAATAAGGATATATAATCTTCTGAAAGCAGACGAGGCTAGATCCAAGGCTAGAGAACACTTTAAACAGCAGCAGGATATAGTAAAAAGATGGTTTGACAAACACAAAGCTAGGAAAAGGGACTTGGAAGTGGGAGACCTTGTTCTCAAGTGGGATCATCCCCATGATGAGAAGGGAAAGCATACTAAGTTCCAACAATTATGGGTAGGCCCATTTCAGATCAAAGAAAAACTTGGCCCTGCTACTTATAAGCTGCAGGATTTACAGGGATGGGAAGAGAACCTACCAGTCAATGGTTTGGTTCTGAAGCCTTATTTTTCTTGAGGTTGTCTTTGAGTTTCCTGTTTTGTATATAAATAAGATGTTGGTTGTTTTGGAGTCATGTTTTCATTTTGTTTGGTTTTAAGTCTATTGGTTTCAATAAAGGGAGTTAACTTGTGGTTTTTTGAGAGACACCAAAATTTCTGGGAATGGTGGACATGTTTGAGTAGTCAGACTGTGTGTTGCGGTTTGAGTTCTTCCAGTCTAGCATTTTTTCTCAAAGTCTCTGTGTGCATTGAAGTCCTACTTAACCCCTACAAGATAAACTGGATTTGAGGAGTTTGGAGTACTATGTCAGGGCTCCATCCACATCACATGCAAAATGTTCAAAGGAGTGACAGTAAAGGACCCATGGAAAAAAACAAGGTGAACAGTGTATTAAATATAAATGATCCCATGCCAAGAAGCAAATTCCAAAAGGCAAATAAAGAGTCCAAACTTCTATAAAAGCATCGTAAATCAAAGCGGTGCTGAATCACAAGTACTAAATTGCCAAAAGATCCTCTCCGTCCGTGAGCTGAAGCTTGAAACACACCACTCACACAAAAGGACACTATGAGATAGAGGATCCTAAATTAAAATTCAGTAAGAAAGGCCACAGAAAGACTCAAATGAAAGGAACAAAATCCCAAAAGCACAAAAAGTGTTAAAATGGCATGGGAATGGGGAACAAACGAATACTGCTGTTTACTATCTGCTGCAATCCTGTGGTGTCCACGCTATTCGCTACCTGAAGACAGAAGTAATAACAAAACTCATACTCGGGCCCCGACAGAGTTATCTGGACTTGAAGATCTCGGTTTACACTTCCCCAAATTGGACTAGTATCAATGATTAAGGTACACACTTCGGTCAATTGAGAAATCCGGATAGCTGGAAGAATTTATTTGATGCATTTGGTTGTGAAATAGCCTGCCACTCAAAGAAAATCACCCAGAGATCTAGGTTCACCAAAAAATCGCCAGTTGTTGCTGCCGCAACTGTTCTCCCTAAATTTACTTTATTTAAATTCTGGGCCCCTCCTCACTGTTTTTGCTTGGTTTGGTCATGAAACTCTTGAGCCTCTCAGGAGTTTTTCTTTTAGTTTTACTTTGAAAATGGATGTCAGCGGGTTTATTTATGCCTTGTTCAGTTTCGATTTGAGTCGTGGATGTTGGGTTTTCTGGTCGAAGAAAAGGAAAATTTTTGTTTTTCAGAGTTGCCTTTTCGAAGAAAGAACGAACCCAGCTGTGCCTGATCCTTAAAACTGTTTGAATATTTGTTTGTTCCTTGTGATCGGGCCTCTTTTAATTTTAGATCGGAAGCTGTTAGTCTTCTGTTCTGCCGCCATTGCGGCCCTCAGATCATTCTAGTGTTCGAATCTCTAGATCTCGCCGACGTCCAATTCGTATCTAACCTTAAGTCGCTTGCCTGTAGCCCTGACTCATCCGCCGTTGCGGCTGGGAGATCCTCTAAGATTCTGATTCTAATGTCTGCCGATGTCCGACTTATCCTCCTCCTACCCTTGTCGCTTGTCTCCAACCTTTTTCTCGTCCGCCGTTTCGGCTGGGAGATCCTTTCAACTTCCGATGTACCATCCTTCTGACGTCCGATTAATGATGTTTCCAGCCTGTAGAGTGGTCTACCCATCCGACATAAGTATTGTTGAGCCACCAGTAAGTCTCCCACCATGGTCGAGGTAGTGGTATCGGCGCTTGGTGATTTCCTTGCGGGCTAGTTGTTTCATGAGTAGATCTGACTATTTTATTTTATAACGTAACCCCAATAGATGATGCTTGTCGATCGATTGCAGGTGAGCATGGAGGAGCGATCAAAATTCCATGACATGGAGAAATACAGACTGTTTAACAACAAACGCGGAGTTTTGAAAGGCCCAGCAGTTACCCAACCAATCATGAATGTGCGTTGAAAGATGGAGGATCAGGAACGTTTTGGAAACTGAAAGGACACACGTTTAGGGGAAGCCCGAAGGGTCGCAAATGGTAGTTTAAATATCTGAAAGTAGGAATGAAACAAGGGGATTTTTCCCTGGGAAATTTTGTAAACCATTTATTGTAAGAGGAACTACTTCATTTTACATGAGAGATTGCAAAATTTGCTTGCTGGAAGAGGTGCAATATGGAATGCATCACATGAATTTAATTGAGCTATGTGAAGAGGAACTATTTCATTTTCAGCTATGACTCTTTAACTGTGAGAATGTTCTGATTTCTGAACCTATGTTCTTGTTGGAATATTCTTAAGTTTATTTTTTGTGATGTGGCTTTCCATGGTGAGTAATATTGGCTTGTTCATAAATAATCAGCTATCTGGTTGTTGAAATATTTTGTAGAGTGTTCATGTGTTTTGGAAGAAAGTCTTAGCTATCTGAAACATTTCATAATGCATGTACTGATTGTATTATTCACCCAACATGATAATTCTACTCCCTAGGGATAGATTTGATAGTTAGTTTATTTCTTATTGTATCTGATTTGGTTGCTTGCGAGCACAAGACGAGAGGTAAGAACCTGCGCATCACATTGTGATCGCTCCCTGCATCTTGATCACCCTGTATTTAGTTAGGCACTTGCATTTCATTTCTTAAAGGCAAAAACACAAAAACTCGGTGGGCCGGGCCACAACTGGTAAAGCCTTTGTTTTGTTTCTTGACCTATGGTAGCCGGACCGCAAACCGGACGGATTCCCTATTCCAAACAGTCAACGGCCTAGTTGGGAATGTTGATTGGGGAGAATCCCTTACTGTTGCCACCTGCGAATTTCTAGGCCTCAACACAACCATTATGGTTGACTCATTTTATTGAATTTATATTGGTTCTTGAATTCCAACTCACAAAATTTATTGTTGGCGCATTTTCTTATAAGGGCCATTTTAGATCTCAAATTTCCTCTAATGAAGAATGATTCTAATAGGTGTTATGATTGTTTTTGGCAGGTTTTTGCTGATAAAAAGTGGTGATATGGAAGGAAAGACAACATGATAATGATGATGCTTTATCCGCAAGGAATACAGGTTGCATAGCCACATTACGAGACCGTGGAATCCTAAAATTCTTTCAGACTCCCAGTATGGTATCACCGGAGCGGTTGCTAGAGCACATACTCTGGATGTGGAATCCAGAGCAGCAACACTTTGAGGTTGGGGCTCATATTCTAATAGTAGAGGTATAGGATATCTATTTCTTGACTGGACTCTCAAGACGGGGTGCCCCCATCTCGCTTACAGGTTCTTGAGGAGGGGATATTACCACACAAGAGTTGATAGACCGTCACTATATCCCAGGGACGAGGACATCGGGGAAGAAAATCCCCATAAAGGAAGTGATGGACGGACCTCTACGAACTACCTTGTTTATGATACAGAGAGTGGCAGGAATCCAGGGAGTGCACCAAGATTCTAGGGAACACATGTTCTATTCCATAGAGGCCATGGGGCCTACAGTATTCAACTGGGCAGAAGCCCTGCTTCTGATATTCAAGGATTGGTAGACTAAGTGTCGGTAGGGGGAACTGAAGCAATTTGATTTTGGTTCCATTATAGATTTCTTCTTCTTTGAGTGGGCACCACATATGAGACACCGGGTGGTCTTTACAGAGCTGAGAGCGTGGGACCCCCACATGCAGAGGTGGGTATAGATTATGGCCCGTACTGGAGCGGGCAGGGGGAAGGTGAAGGTCGGTGACCTGTTCTTCCGATGGCTCATAGATCAGATCCTCATGGTAGAGGATTATGCTTACGCGGGTACGGACTTTAGCAGAGACCTTGACCTACCACTCCCACCTAGTGGACAGTGGAGTGACCTCGGTAAGAAGCAAGAAACCCTAAAATGGACATAGTGTTTTTATTTTTTTTAATGTTTTATATTTTTTATGTTAAGTAACAAGACCTGAACATTTTTATGCAGACGTTGGAGCAGCACGACCTAGGGGAGCTTCCCCATTGGATAGATGAGCTAGAGCCCGCTTTGTACCGCAGGGCAATGATGTGATCGAGGATTTAGAGGAAAACCTGGAGAGGTTGACCTTAGACATCCCTGACGCTTCCATTGACGACCTCCCTCTGAGGTATCAAATACCTACAACAGGAGTACCGGGTCAGTTTAGTAGAATGCCACATAGAGTAGCCCGGGCAGTGATGTGTTGCCATGAGCATCACTAGACATCGTATGCATGAGATATCTACTAAAATTTGATAGCTTCAGGATTTTGTATGGTGATTTTTTCTTGAAATCCTACGTGCTTCAGATGAGGTCTCGTGACCTATTTTTGTAAACATGTTTATATATATATATATATATATATATATATATATATATATATATAAAGACTTTTACCTGGTGTTTACATGTCTCAAATGGTGAATGTATTTTATATGAGTTTTATGTGTATTTAGTTGTTTATTTACAATGAACCATGTTTGATTTCAATGTCATGAATGGGAAATATGCCAATCTAGGATGTAATTAGCTAACGAGTCATCAACTACATTATGTTCTCTTGATGGTTTGAAATGAATTTTCTAACAAGCATACTCTCCAAAAGAGGCAGAGAAGCACATGATTTATAATGGTATAAACACGGTTTAGATGACAAACCACGAGCTGTGAGTCCATCAATACTATGAAATTGCAAACATCCTGGGATGCAGCTTCAGTCAGAAGACCTATGACTACATGATACTCGGCAATATTGTTGGTAGCGAGACCAATACAAACCGCTCCTGAATTGACCAAATCTTCAGCTGGGGCATATAGAACCCAAGTAGCTGAGGTGAGATTCAAGGTGTGGTGGCAAGCACCATCAACGAAGCCGTAGAAATCCATCTGCTCTGCATGACCAAAACATGGTATAAATATATGCAGACACTAAACTCAAAACCATATTTAAAATAATAAAAGCACACTGAAAGTCAAGCAATATACATATATACAAGATACTATCCAAAAAAGACCTAGGAATAGTACCTCTTCAGGTATAACCCATTGCGAGGTTTCCCTAAAGGGATTCCATCATAGTCAATGAGCTCATAGGCCCCTTTCTCTAAAAATTTAGAAATAATGAAAGGACTTTACCACATGGACTCGAACTTTCCTTTCCCTAGTTTGTCATATCTCTGGTCGTAAGTCAAAACTAGGTCACCCTTGTTAAAGGCACGAGGTTGGATGGATTTATCATACTGCGCCTTGACACATTTCTTATGTGCCTCATTAGCCAAGGTAGCATCTCTCCGAGTTTCGTCAAGGTTATTCAAGTACAAAAATATTTCTTCCTCTACAGAAGTGTCTGGGATAAGTTCGACGACAAGTTGTAAAGATGGAATCTGACATTGAATTGGTAAGACAGCTCCGAGTCCATAGACAAGCTAGAAAGGCATTGAACCAGTAGTTGTTTTCACCGAAGTCCCATAATCCCAAAGATCAGAGAAAATAATGTGGTGCTAGTTGGATTTATGATCTCCAACCATCTGACGAAGCATATTTTTCAAAAATTTGTTAATGGCATCCACCTAACCATTATCTTGTGGATAATATGGTGTAGAGTTTTCATGGCAAAAACATAGCTTGGCACTCAGCTCCTCCATCATTTGATTACGGAAATGCGATTCATGATCAATAACAATGGAATGTAGGACTCCAAATCTAGCTATGATATGATTGAACAGGAAGAGAGCGACAGTCTTACCATCTTCCACATATGTAGGTAGGGATGGCCTCAACCCATTTGTAAAATGGTCAATGGCTACAATAATGTAACCATGCCCCCCGGCTGAGGTAGGCTTATAATGCATAAAATAAATCCCCCATTTGGAAAATGGGCGAATGACAATGATGGGGTGTAGTGGAGCAGGATGAGTGCACTTTTTGGGATAAAAATGTTGACAAGGTGGGAATTTCTTAATAGCTTTGTGACAGTATTTGAAGACGGAAGGCTAGAAATAGCCAACGTGAAGGATTTTCTGGGCTGTATCCATCCTAGGCAAATGACCACCACATGCTCCAGAGTGGCAATCATTCAACACATGTTCAGCCTCCTCATGAGTGAGGCATCACTGGAGAATAGAATCAATCCCATGTCTATACAAGGTATCATTCAGGATGAGGTAGTGTTTCACGTGGTGACGGATACAGCAGAGATTGTCATGGGATAGATGCGGCTGAAATCATTGTGTTTGGAGATAAATAAACAAATCTCCATACCATGGATCGGTAGTGCTAATCAAGAATAGGAATTGCTCCCGAAATGAATCAATGGGCTCAGATTCCGTCGAAGCACAGGGAAGATCACACATGAGCTCGAAAAATACCAAGGATTTCTTTGATGTGGCTTTGGAAAATTCCAGATCAAACTCCTGTAGTATGACTATCCATCAAGAGTAGTTTCCTCGAGCACCTGATGAGTCAGGATGTAATACATAGGGTTCTGGTCTACCAATACAGTGATTGAGCAGAGCAAAATGTAGTGACAAAATTTTTCTACAGAAATGACCGTGGCCAATGCTAACTTCTCCACACATGAATATTAGGTTTCAGAATCCATAAGATTCTTACTCGCATAGTAAATCATGTGCTCCTGACCATTGGGATTTTCCTGCACCAAAACTATAGCAATGGTAGCAGTGGAGGCAACAATATACAAGAGAAAGTCCTTTGAATAGTCTGGGGGGTGTATCACGGGTGAATGAGTCAGAGCATGTTTGAGATTATCAAAGGCACATTGGGATTTGTCATCCCAAAAGAACGGGGTGTCCTTTTTAAGGAGACACATATAAACATGCATTTTCTCTGTGAAATTGCACACGAAACGACGGATAAAGTTTTCCTTCCCTTGCAAACTTTGGAGTTCAAGGAGATTAGTTGGGGCTGGTAGAGCTAAAATGGTGGCAATTTTCAATGGGTCTATCCGGATGCCATCCTTAGATACCACAAAGCCTAACTGACATCCCATCTCAATGCAAAAAACAAATTTATGCACATTGATCCATATATTATAATGATGGCATATTAGGAAAATGTCTCTAAGATGACCAAGGTCGTCCTCCCATCGCTGTGAATGAGTAGGGAGGTCATCAAGGTACGGTTTAACAATATTTTTAATATCGTGAAATGCATAGGACATTGCACACTGGAAAGTGGCTTGAGCATTTTTCAAGCCAAAAATGTAACTTCTTATATGCAAAGGTTCTCCATGGGAAAATGAATTCCGTCTTGTGCTGATTGGTGGGTAATATCTCAATCTAATTATAGCCAGAGAATCCATCCATGAATGAAAAGATGACACTTTCGGCACAATTGTCGATAATCTGATTGATACGCAGAGTAGGAAAGTTGTCCTTGGGACAAGATTTATTCAAATCCCTAAATTTGATACAGACTCTAATGGTGCCATGCTTTTTATTGATAGGGACAACGTTTGATACCCATTCTATTAGGGGTATGGGATAAATAAACCCATCTTTGAGAAGTTTCGCTATTTTAGCTGTAATAGCTGCAGCCTTCCTTGGATGGACTTGCCTTAGTTTTTTCCTGACAGGCTTAGCTATGGGATAGGTTTTAATCTCATTGACCATAATGTATGGGTCAATTCCCAACATTTCTTCATAGGACTAGGAAAAATTATTAGATAATTCTTTGAAAAGTTCCTTATATTCTTCAGATTCATCTGCCTAGCAGTTCTTCCCAACATGAACATGCTCGATGGTACCAGGATTGGTTGATATGTTAGTCAGATTCATATGAGTAACGTTGCAAAGGTTTCCTTCAGAATTTGTGTCTTTCAACAATATGGGACTTTGGGGTACGTTGACAATATCAGCAAGAAACATGGATGCATAATCATGTTTAACCAAACCGGTGTTGGGTAGGAACATGGATCTATGGTGGTGATCCTCCCAAATGGACTCATCTGTACTCATGATCTCCATAATGTACTCGTTAGAAGGAAAAGTCTCAGAGAGATAATCTAGAACAGGAAGATATGGTTCTAACCAGTAAGGTAAGTGGTAAGGATATGAAGCCACTAGATGAAGGTCATCAGTGTGATCATCAGAAAGGGTTTGAACGGTGTCATACATTGCTTCGTGTGGACTCAACGAGGTGGAATCAAAAACTTGTTTGCCCTTAGGATCATGCTCAAATGATGCAATCATATGGACTATCACAATATCCGTGTTAGGAGGAGTGGATGGAAAAATCCCCATAAGGGATGAATCCTTCAACATGCCTACCCCAATCGACTGGTAAGGAGGAGGAGACTAGCCTAACATGGGGATGTTATTATCTATAGAGGTAGTAACATCCGATGTACAGAAATAAAGATGGTCAATGGTAACAATTTTCCCTAGATGTAGAAATTGGACTGCTTGAAATACTATTGAAGCAACAACTGTCATGGCATAAAACCAATTTCTTCCTAGAAGGAGGTTGTAACCTAACGGGGCATCTACCACTTCTACTTGAATAGAAATAGTTTTTCCACCAAGCTCAACTGCAAGGGCTGATATGAGACCATGGGGATATAAACCTCGTCCATCAAAGGATTTCAGAGTCGTAGGTGATGTTACAAGCTCAGGAGAGCCGAGAGCTTTCCAACAAGACAGAGACAAAATCGAGGTCGAAGCTCCTTCATCTAGTACCGTTCTAAAAACCTTCTTTCCAACTACTTTTGTAATGATTTGAAAAGCAAGTTTATGAGGTAGCCTATACTTATGGCTCTCAATATTGAAATGAATCAAATTAGTATTATCCGGGTCTAAAGCTCCTAACGTTGTTAACATATTTTTGCGTTGTATAGGACAACTTTGGAGTACTTCTAAGGTAGACATCCCTGAGCGAGATCTTCAACTACATTACAAAATTGAGTATCTCAGGCATTAGGGTTAAATAAAAACTTCCTAAGAGTACTCTTGGGTGGACGCAAAATCATTTCGAGAGTAGGATTCTCTATGGTTAAGGGGAAAGTAGATGAGGATTTCGGAGAACTAGTAGAGGGAGCTTTTCCTGAAGAAGAATGGTCTTCTTTCTTGTCTGCGGGTTTGTCATAATTCTGACTACGGGTTTGTAGACTAATGGTATCTGAGGACATCATATGAATTTCTTCTAATGAACTAGAGTTACCCTGATTAGACATGTGGTCTATCAGTTGTTGTTGAGAGGGAAAAGCATCCGTGAGAAATGCAGGTGCGGGATTTGATTTAAAAAATTGGGAGATTTCGTCCCGACGGGGACACTCTTTTGTGAAATGGTCACCTTCGCATAGCATACATGGATATTTTTCTTTTCTCTTCCCTTTATTGTTATCATTGTTGGTTGGTCTTGGATTCTTCTATTGGTTTCCAAGTTTTTTATTCTTATTTTTACCCTTCTTTTTATTATTTCCCAAGGTTTGAGTACTTTGAATAGAATTGACCTTGACGGAAACCTTGGGATTTGAAGGAGTAGGGGTAGCAGTCTGGGGTTTCTTGGAAGGTTTCGCTACTGATGGGGACTGGATTGAACTAGCAATCCCATCAACATGTACTTCTACTGGTGGCTTTGTGGGATCGGTGCTTGGGCAAGGAGCTTGAGGAACCAAGTCATAAAGAGTTCCAGATTGGGAATATACCAATTCTAGATACTGGGATGGACTAATGGCTTGCTCTTCAGTAACAGAACCACCCATAGCCACATCTCGGGTAATTAGAGGCAATAAATATTTGGTAAACCAATCAGGTAATAACTGATCCGGAATAGGGGCCTTATATTTCCTTCTTCGCCTTCTCCACTCATGGATATGATCAGATATGTGGGTGATCAGATAAGAGATCAATACCCATTTCAGAATTGATAGGGAGCTGAAAGTGTGTAAGAAACATTATTTTCAAGGAGCCAAAATCCACAAATGAATGTTGTGGAAGTTCAATGTACCACTTCGCGGCTGTACCGGTCAAACTTCGCTGAAAGAGTCATAACCGAACTGAATCATCCATGAGGGAGTTTGATGAACACCACAGATGGAATGTCATGACATGGTTTTTTAGATCATCTCCCTGCTTCCCATCGAACATTGGAATGTCTGATGGTAACTTTATCGGAATGGGAGGCCACAAGGGATTGTGTCGAATGGGGTCATTAATCAACTTGGACAAGTCAGGAAAGTCCAAAGTTGCTAAGAAAGATAACTGACGGTTAGGTTGCACATACTGGTAATATTGATATGGCATATATGTACCAGTAGGACCATAAGTAGACTAATAGACAAGTTGTTGCGAGGAAGAACTACCAGGAAATCTGCCCATGGGGGGTTGATTTTCGGGATCGGGACAGTTAGGGCCACCAAGGCCTTTGGGACCACCATGACCATTAGGACCACTAGGACCACTAGGAGGTGGACCAACAGACCCTCTGGGACCATTAGGACCATTAGGAACACCAGGATCACCAGGAGGTGGACAACCAGACCCTCCGAGACCTCTAGGAGGTAAACCTCTGTAACCATTGAAACCAATAGGGGGAGGGCCACCAGACCCTCTAGGTCCATTAGGAGGAGATCCATTGGGCCCCTTAGGACCACCAGGACCATTAGGGCCATAAAGAGGGAAGCCACCAGCCCCCCCAGGACCATTAGCCCCCCTAGGAGGAGAACCTCCATAAGGCGGTCCTCCGACACCTTCCACAGTATGAATAGGTATCCCCCCCATAGCTGCAATGTAAGACTAGTTGGGATGCCCCCATGGCATAAAAGTACTACTAGGGTATGGAATTCCTACGTACGACATTCCTGTAGGGCTGGGTGGATAATTAATATTTCCTATAGGTACAGTATAACCATAACCTCCAGATGTCAAACCCCAAAAATTCCAAAAAATTTAAAACTTTTAAAAATAGAATATAATCTTATTAAGTACAGTAATTAACTGTTTGATTAGTTTATGTTAACAGAATTGTAACTGAATGATCTTTTGTTACACTTAACTTTAAAGATGAGTTTCTTGTCAGTTACTGATTGTTTTCTGTTTGCAACCACAAGGGGAATTGCCATGACAGACTGGGCTTACTTAGCTTCCGAGCTAATACAGCAGTTTTTCTTTCTCCTACAGATATCCAGGTAAAGTTCGGGTCGATGCTAACCAATCTTTAAAGTATTAGATAACAAATTGCTGTACCAAATCATTCAGTAAAAGTATATGCATACTAGCTAGGTTTATCAAGCTTTTAAATTTAAGGCTTTTCCTATAATCTCTTTAAGATCTTCCTGATAGGAAGTTGAATAAGCTAGCTATTTTTCTTTATAGCATCAGCAAAAAGTATCCCTATCTAGTAATGGATCATTTGATGAGTTTACTGAAATGCAAAAGTAGAAGTAAATAATATCTCTTATCTAGCACAGTAATTACAACTGGTTTACCATATTCAAATTCTATTCTACTCATCCGTTGCTGCATCATGCCAAGTTTTAATTCATAATATGATTTAATCTGTAATTACAATTGTAAGTATCTGGAGTTAAAAATATCAATATATGCTTTTCTTACTTCCAGTAATTTACAAGGTTTACTGTCTGATACATGTCTTCTCTTACATTTTAAGGGTTTGCATTGATTGGAAAACTACTTCTATTTCCATGATTGACAATTGAATAAAATCTATAAGCATCTTTAGAATTAGTTCTAGATTATCATGATTAAACTCATTTATGAGTTTAAGACTATACTACCAACAAGAATGGTTATAATAATTTTCATAAACCGCCTAACATATACTCAATTACACAATCCTTGTAAACCTTTGAGCATGAAGATAACAAAAGTCTAATTGTTATCATACAGAATCTAAGACTATTAAGAGATTGTTATTATACTGGTAATAACAAGTAGAATGGACTCGAGTAACCTTATTTAAAAATTGTGGGTTATATAGCTTGAATTCTACAAGTTAAAGTCATATAAAGAGAGAATGACTAGTTTTTTACCATTTATGCAAAGCTATAGCAATAGGCATTATAGTTCTAGAATTGTAAACAACTATACTTAACATTACTCTATTATTTTATGGACTTAAAGAAATGATATCTCTATTGTCTTCACTTGAGACTAGGGTAGTTGGCCATATGGTAGTAAGTTTTATGAACCACTATAACTCAAGATTATACCCCTATCCTTATAACTTTTATAATTAAAAACAAATCCTCCATGTCTAAATACTTCAAGACCTAATCTTGAACGATATTTATAGTGCATGGTTTTAATATTTATAAGGCAAAGTTTTAATATTTACAATGCAAGGTTTAATAGCATTGTTCTAACATTGTGGTTGTGAAATGTATGGTAGGTAAAACTATGGTATAGTGACCATAAGGGATATCCATGCTATGATTTTCTTTGGAAAAACAATCAATGGGAATCTTGTTGTAGGACTTTAGAACTTCGACCCACTTGCATGCAATATATTAAAACGCGATGTGGTCATTCGAAAGCCATGCATTGGTGTTATAAATTCATTGACTCAACCCTAATTTTCCATTTCTCCCTCACCTTTGGGCTTGGTCGCTCTGTGAACCCTCCTGGTCCAATTTTTGCTGTTGCACTGCTTGATAACAGCTTCTATGCTGCTTCAGTCCTTCATGCTCATCTACTGCACTGTGTGTGAATCAGTAGCTTGCTGTTGGCGGCCATATGGTTGTTGAAAAACCTGGGGTTTTTCCCTTTGGCACTATTGTCAACACTGTCACGGCATGAGTGTATCTTTTGACTTGATACTATCAATGCTTCCATTGTGGAAGGTATCTTTTGCTTGTGCTAGCTCATTCTTCTCGGTGACAAAGGAAGGGTTTACGCTTTCTCTGCTCATAGTTATATGGCTGTTTACGGTGGCTGCACTTCTTTCAAACTTGCCGATAAGTTATAGGTTATTCCTTCGTCTTTCTAGTTCAAGAAATAGTTTAACCATTTGAAAAAAAATAAGGTTTTAACTAAAACTGTTCTTTCGCTGCAGGCTTTGACTCCTCTTTAAGGCATGGATGGCACAAAGCTTCGGCGGTTGGCTTTACTCGGTAAGCCTTGTTTTGACCATGGCGTTCCCTCCTTGCTGCTTTGTTAGGACGGTTAAGGTTTTGACTTTGAGTGATGCGACTCTGTGGTTACCTCAGCTTTGTTCAGTCTTTTAACTGCATGTTAAAATAAATTCTTAACAGGTTTAACCCTGTTTTGTATATGGGTTTTACGGCTTCAGTCGATGTTGTAAATATTCGCCTTTATTCTGTATTTAAGATTTTCTGTAAAAGAAATACAATATATAAAAAAAGGCACTGGCTGTAAGCCTGCCTGTATACGAGGTTACGGCCTCGACATTTTGGTTCTCTTGCTGTGCTCTTAACTTGTTCAGGGTTTTCACCCAGAGTTTTGTAATATGACTTATTATGAAGTTTTCTTGTATCTTTGGGTTTGTTTATCACATGCATTTTTAATTCTATGCTCTGTACATGAATAAGTAAAAATATAGGTTTATAACCACTTATACTGTGGATTTATGATGCGGTCGTAGGTGAAAACATTGTCTTAACTCTTAGTATTTATTTTACTTGTATAAACTGGACTTGTAGGGTTCAACCCTAATTTTACAGTTGAGATTAAGTTCAGTTGCTTAATCTGTCATTAAAATTATAACTCTGTTGGTAATTGAGAGTTAAATGAATGATATTAACCATAATGGTTAACCTCGATGATTGAGCTAATTACTGTTCTGTTATTTCTTTTGTTTTAAAAATAATAACTGGGTTATTTAACTATTGGTAGACTCTTTTTAATAAATTGCTATTAGGGTTTTGTACATTGATTTATTTGTTATGTAAAAACTTCTTAAATTAAATATAGGATTTGTACCCTTATACAAATATCCTAGCTGAGAATACAATTCTCTTACATTACTTTTGGTCATGATATAAATACTATAGTTTATCTTGTTATATTTAACTATTGCCTTCTGGTATTGTTTATTTAATTTGTAATACATAGAGTATAAATATTTTGTACATAATCCTTACTTATTTATTCATCAAGTATAAATAAACTAGGTTTATAATTACAATAATAAATTATTACTTAAAGTGTTACTATTATAATGTATGCATTATACATACATTATTAGTATTACAGTAATGATATTACTTCTTACTAAGGTTTCCTTTGATTATTTTAAATGTTGTTAACCAATGTTTGGTTTAGTTTATTTATTTAGTTATAATGCCTTAGTATTTTTACATAATACTCATTCAATATTAAAGTTTATTCTCATATACATATCTATATAAATTCCTATGTATATGATAACATTCATTTACCATATTTGAAAATAGAATAACAGTTTTGAAATATGTTTAACTTAACTGAAATAAAAGAAGATTCAGTAATTAAATAATTGCATTCTTAACCAAAATACAGACTAACACCACTAGGATTTAACTGTAAAATCAACCAATAAGTGATTAAATCCTACTATCAGTATTGTCTTTTCAACATTAAGAGGTTAGATTCTTTTAAAATCGAAAATAACCATTATAGGATTTAAACAGCAGAAATACTTAGTCTATCTTTTCTTTAATGCAGCTAGTATTTACAGGAAACAAAGATACAATACTAGGAAGTCGTTTTTTTTTTAAAACTATAATAAATAACTTATAAATTCCTGAAATACTTGTAGTTACTGAAAGTAACTAAATAGGAAAATCAATTCACAAGGATATTACTTCACAATACCGAGGTACTGTGCTGGAGTACGGTATGGTGATCCCAGATGTGGAAAAACACAGTAACTCTTAACAGATTTAACTACTGATATTCTGAGATACTAACTTTACTAAACTGACTAACTCCTCAGACATATAAAATAAACATAACATGCATACATTCATACTCAGTAAACATAAAGAAATAAGTGACAAAACCTGTTTAAGCTGTGGACAACAATAGCAATGGGAGGTCGTTCCTCCCTACCAACTCTTGGAGAGCGCTCAGACAGCGACTTCTCAGGACCCCCGAGCTTGCTGTAGTCTCCCTGGCTGGAACTAGGTGCAGCAAAGTCAGACACCAGTATTCAAACTCAGTATTGACTCAGAACTACCAGTCAGTTCTCTTTAGCCCAATAGCTGTAAATAAAAATCAAGTTACTGCAGCAATCCTCTTAGAACAACTTCCTTACTGTATTTCCCTCTTCCTCAATGAATTTCCTGAATAACATTCACTTGAATGAATTCTCTCTGGAAAATAACTGAGCAGCCTCAGCTCTCTTCATTGAGTACTTTTAAAAGATTGCCTAGGTCTTTTTTGGGTTAACTGTCATTTAATGAGCCACCTGCTCTGATTCCACTTTCTTGGGGAATCATGACCCCAAATATAGGGAAGTTGCCACCTGCAACTTAGGAAGTGTTTGAGGATGCTGCCACTTGTCTTTTGCCTTTCCACCTAGTTCCATCCACCAGTTTGACCAGTAACCTCTTTTTAACAGCTCTCCCATGTTGTTGTCTCCATAATTTATTTATTAATAATAAAATATTCTGAATTACACTCCATTACTGTTGACTCTGCTGAGTCATCAATCCGTACTTAGGATTAAGTTTAACATAATGTCTCAGAAATATAATAAAACAATTTACATAATTTTACAAAATTGGGGTATGTGACATACACACCCCCTTAAAATGTAACATCATCCTCGATGTTACTTATTCTTCTTCCTCAGGAACTTCCTGGAATAGATTTGGGTATGCTTCCCGCATCTTACTTTACAGTTCCCAAGTAGCTTCTTCAGGACTAAGGTGCTTCCATTGCACCTTCAGCTGTCCAATTGTGCGGTTCTGTAGAGTAATTTCCCTCCTCCCGAGGATACAATCCGGTTCCACCAGAAATTCCCCTTCTGGTTCTACCTATACAATGTTCCAATGAATCACATGAGTAGCATCATGAACATACTTTTTCAGAACAGAAATATGAAAAACATTGTGCACTCTTAAGTTAGGTGGTAACGCTAGCTGATATGCAACTTGACCAATTCTAGATAAAATTTCAAACGGACCACAGTAACGTGGTGCTAATTTTGCACAACTCCCTAGTCTTAGGGAGATCTTCTTTGGTCTTACCTTTATGAACACATGCTCACCCACCTGGAACTCTTTAGGAGTTCTTTTTAAATCTTCTTGGCTCTTTTGCCGATCCTGGGCAACCTTCAAATTCTCCTGCACTTGTTTCACAATCTGTTCCATTTCTTTTAATAATTCGGGTCCCAACACTAATCTATCTACTGGATTATTCCAGGAGATAGGAGTGTTACATTTACATCCATACAGAATCTCAAAAGGATTGAACTTAGCTGATGATTGATAGTTGTTATTGTATGCAAATTCTGCTAAATGCAAGTAATCCTCCCACTTACCTGGCTGATCCTTGACGTACATTCTTAACAGATTTTTCAACACCTGATTAACTCTTTTAGTTTGTCCGTCCATCTAAGGATGGAAAGAGGTGTTTAAATTCATTGTTGTGTTTAATCCCTTAAACAAGGATTTCCAGAAATTCCCTGTGAATTTAGGATCCCTATCTGAAATAATAACCTTCGGTACACCATGTAGCTGAAAATTTTGCTTTAGAAATATGTCAGCTATGTTTGCAGCCTTGTAAGTGGTCTTAACAGGAATAAAATGTGCTACTTTACTTAATTTATCTACTACCACCATAATTGAATCATTTTGATTTTGATTTCTGGGTAATCTGGTAATAAAATCTAAGCTGATTATTTCCCATTTCCAACTAGGAATAGGCAAAGGTTGCAGTAACCCAGCTGGATGTTGATGTTCTTTTTTCACTTGTTGATAGTCCAAACATATAGCTATATACTCAGCTACTTTAGATTTCATATTAGGCCAAAAATAATCTTTTCTCAACATGGTGACAGTCTTCTGGTAGCCTGGATGCCCTGAGTAAGGGGTTTTATGAACTTCATCCAGAATCAGCAATTTAACCTTAGGCACATCAGGCACATACAGTCTGTCCTTAAACAATACAAGTCCATCTTTATTTATACTATAACCCTTTATTAAACTTTCTGTAGGTTCTTCTTTAGCTGTAGCTTGTAATTTTTGATGAATTTCATCCAATTTTATTCCTTCAATCAGCTGTTCATTTAAATCAGAAACATAAGTACTGATTGCTGTTGTAAAATTTAGCTTTGCATTTCTGCTCAAAGCATCAGCTACCTTATTTTCTTTTCCTTTTATGTGTTGAATTTCGAATTCGTATTCACTTAAGAAGGCTAACCATCTTGCTTGCCTCACATTTAAGTTAGGCTGATCTAAAAGGTATTTCAAGCCCTTATTATCAGTCATTAAAGTAAAATTTCTGCCTATTAAGTGGTGTCGCCACATTTTTAAGGCATGAATAACAGCAGCAAGTTCTAAATCATAAGTGGCATAATTCTTTTCATGGATCTTTAATTTCCTGGACTCATAGGCTATGACATGCCCATCCTGAGTCAGCACTCTGCCTAGACCATCATTACAAGCATTGGTACAAACCACAAAATCCTTATTAGGATCTGCTATTCTTAGAATAGGCGCAGTTGTTAATAAAGTTTTTAATTTTTTAAAGCTTTCTTCGCATTTTTGGTTCCAATCGAATTTCTTGCCTTTATTTTGCAAAGAAGTGATTGGGTTAGCTATTTTTGAAAAACCTTCTATAAACCTCCGGTAGTAACCAGCAATTCCCATGAAGGACCTAACATCTGTTACGTCTTTTGGTACTGGAAAATATTCGATTGCCTAGATATTTTCAGGATCAAATGAAATCCCTTCCTTAGTCACCACGTGACCTAAGTACTGGATTTCATCCTTGAAGAAATCACACTTACTGAATTTCGCAAAGAGCTGTTGCTCTCGCAATTCTTGTAGGACTATCCATAAATGTTCCTTATGTTCCTCTTCATTTTTAAAATAGATTAAGATGTCATCGATGAATACGACAACAAATTTATCCAAGTATTTATGCATTATGTTATTCATTAGACACATAAAGGCGACTGGGGCATTAGTAAGCCCAAATGGAATTACAACAAATTTGTAATGTCTATACCTTGTTCTAAAGGCTGTCTTAAAAATATCCTCTTCTTTAATTCTTACCTGATGATATCATGATCTCAGGTCTATCTTAGAGAACACCGTAGCTCCACGCAGCTGATCAAATAGATCATCTATGCGGGGCAACGGATATCTATTTTTAATTGTCATTTTATTTAGTTGATGGTAATCTGTGCAAAGTTGCACAGTTCCGTCTTTCTTTTTTAAAAAAATTACTGGTGCTCCCCAAGGGGACACATTAGGTCGAATTTATTTCTTATCTATTAATTCTTTTAACTGTGATTTTAATTCATTAAGTTCCAGAATATTCATACGATACGGAGCCTTCGAGCTAGGTACAGCACCTGGTACCGGCTCTATCGTGAAATCCAGTTCCCTCTTGGGAGGTAATCCTGGAATTTCCTCTGGAAAAACATCAATAAATTCATTTAACACAGGAATATCCTCTATTTTTATTTTATCTATTTCAAATTTACTCGCCTCAGCTGTAATAGTTACAGCATAGGATTTACTCCCTTTCTTGACTTCTCTTTTGAGTTGTAAGGCAGAAATCTGCCTGATTACAGTTTTCCTAGGAACAACCTTAACTGTTACAGGCTGTTCATTATTATTCACACACGTAAAGGTTTTATCAAAACAGTTTAAAACTACCCTATGCTGTTCTAACCAGTCCATACCAATAAGTATGTCATACAAGCCAAGTGACAAAACATTTAATTTAACAGTAGTTTTAAAATCATTCATATCTAAAGCACATTCCTTAACATAACAAATTACCTTCTTTTTTGCCCCAGTGGCTAGTTGTACTAACCAAGAGTTATCAAACTTTTCAACAGTCAGATTACACTTTTCTACTATCTGCGGTGAAATATAACTAAGGCTAGCACTTGGATCTATTAAAATAGTTACAAGGGTTTTGTTAACCATACCTTCTACTTCCACCATGGAAGTTTGATAATCAGCTTGGCGGTTCTCCAATGCTGCATTGATTTGGGGCATAGTCCTTGCAAAGTCTCCAACAGTCATTTCATCTTGTATGGTATGAATGTTGCTGTTTGGCTTCTTCCGATTTGGGCAAACTGAAGCATAGTGTGGGCCATTGCACTCCCAGCACTTATTAGGCTCCTTCCATTCGAAATTTTTAGTGAAATTTCCATGGTTGTTAGAAGCTTCCTTGCCCTTGAAGTTATTGGAATTATTGGAATGATTAGAAGCACCATTTCTGTTCCCCTGGAAGTTCTTACCATTAGAATGGTTTCTGTTCTTGTTATTCCTGAAATTTTTCTGAGGTACAAACTCCTTTTTCTTGAATTTAGGCTGATTACAGTTCTTTTTAGCCTTCCAGTTGGCTATTCCTTCCTTCTTTTTGTTCTATTCAAAACAGAAATTTGCCTTCTGCATGGCTTCTTCCAGAGTTTTGGGGTTATCATATTCGATTATGTCCTTTATATGATATGGTAAACAGCTGAGAAACCGTTGTACTTTAGGTTTCTCATCAACTAAATATGGCACATACCTTAATAGACTTAAGAACTTACTGTTTAAGTCCTTCATAGTCATGGATCCAAGCTTTAACTCATAAAATTCCTTGGCCCTTTCTTCATAGTATTGTTCGGACATAAATTTCTTTTTGAACTACCTTTTAAAGGTACTCAAATTGACCTCTTTTTCCTTGATCCCCTTGACCCTTTTCAAATCTTGCCACCATATATCTGTCTTTCCAGAAAGGTTATAGATGGCCATTCTCGCTTTCAGCTGATTTGAATAGTTGTATATCTGAAAATATTTTCTCATCCCAGATAACCAAGATTTTGCCTCTTCTCCTTTTTCAGCTTCTCCATTGAAAGTTGGGGGTTTTATTTTCTTGAACTCCCCAGAAATCTCTTTATATTGGCCTGTACTTTTTCTTGCTCTTATACAGTTCAGCCTCGCTACTGTCACTAGTAGAGTAGTAGCTTTGCTGTTCCCTGAATCTTTCAGATGAGGAACTGCTATCAGCTTTAGAAAATTTCATCTTTTTAGATCCTTTCTGATGGCTAGGTTATTCATATTCAAATATTTTACTTCTCCCTTCAGTTTGAAATTTTTCCATCAAAATTTGATTTAACTCCTCTTGAGTTTTCAGAATCCATTCATTGTCCTTCTTGACTAATTCTATTTTAGTCTTTAACTCCTTTATAGTCTGCATCAGCTCTGGGGAGTGAGCAGTTACCTCCTCTATCACAGGTTCTCTAGACATCTGTCTTGTCTCAGTGTTTGGAGACTCCTCAGCATATTCTCCCAGCTTCTCCATACCTGCCTGTTAGATTCAGAAAACGATTTTTTTTGCTTTTGCATAAAACAAATTACAAGTTAGTACATAAATTTTTGTTTACTGTTCTGCGGAAACTAGTTGGGCCATATTAAGGCCTAGTATTTGAACCATGCTCTGATACCACATGTCAAACCCCAAAAATTCTGAAAAATTTAAAACTTTTAAAAATAGAATATAATCTTATTAAGTGCAGTAATTAACTGTTTGAGTAGTTTATGTTAACAGAATTGTAACTGAATGATCTTTTGTTACACTTAACTTTAAAGATGAGTTTCTTGTCAGTTACTGATTGTTTTCTGTTTGCAACCACAAGGGGAATTGCCATGACAGACTGGGCTTACTTAGCTTCCGAGCTAATGCAGCAGTTTTTCTTTCTCCTACAGATATCCAGGTAAAGTTCGGGTCGCTGCTAACCAATCTTTAAAGTATTAGATAACAAATTGCTGTATCAAATCATTCAGTAAAAGTATATGCATACTAGCCAGGTTTATCAAGATTTTAAAGGTAAGGCTTTTCCAATAATCTCTTTAAGATCTTCCTGATAGGAAGTTGAATAAGCTAGCTATTTTCCTTTATAGCATCAGCAAAACGTATCCCTATGTAGTAATGGATCATTTGATGAGTTTACTGAAATGCAAAAGTAGAAGTAAATAATATTTCTTATCTAGCACAGTAATTACAACTGGTTTACCATATTCAAATTCTATTCTACTCATCCGTTGTTACTGCATCATGCCAAGTTTTAATTCATAATATGATTTGATCTGTAATTACAATTGTAAGGATCTAGAATTAAAAATATCAATATATATTTTTCTTACTTCCAGTAATTTACAAGGTTTACTCTCTGATACATGTCTTCTCTTACATTTTAATGGTTTGCATTGATTGGAAAACTACTTCTATTTCCATGATTGACAATTGAATAAAATCTATAAGCATCTTTAGAATTAGTTCTAGATTATCATGATTAAACTCATTTACGAGTTTAAGACTATACTACCAACAAGAATGGTTATAATAATTTTCATAAACCGCCTAACATATACTCAATTACACAATCCTTGTAAACCTTTGAGCATGAAGATAACAAAAGTCTAATTGTTATCATACATAATCTAAGACTATTAAGAGATTGTTATTATACTGGTAATAACAAGTAGAATGGACTCAAGTAACCTTATTTAAAAATTGTGGGTTATATAGCTTGAATTCTACAAGTTAAAGTCATATAAAGAGAGAATGACTAGTTTTTTACCATTTATGCAAAGCTATAGCAATAGGCATTATAGTTCTAGAATTGTAAACAACTATACTTAACATTACTCTATTATTTTATAGACTTAAAGAAATGATATCTCTATTGTCTTCACTTGAGACTAGGGTAGTTGGCCATATGGTAGTAAGTTTTATGAACCACTATAACTCAACATTATATGCCTATCCTTATAACTTTTATAATTAAAATCAAATCCTCCATGTCTAAATACTTCAAGACTTAATCTTGAACGATATTTATAGTGCATGGTTTTAATATTTATAAGGAAAAGTTTTAATATTTACAATGCAAGGTTTAATAGCATTGTTCTAACATTGTGGTTGTGAAATGTATGGCAGGTAAAACTATGGTATAGTGACCATAAGGGATATCCATGCTATGATTTTGTTTGGAAAAACAATCAATGGGAATCTTGTCGTAGGACTTTAGAACTTCGACCCACTTGCATGCAATATATTAAAACGCGACGTGGTCATTCTAGAGCCATGCATTGGTGTTATAAAGTCATTGACTCAACCCTAATTTGAAATTTCTCCCTCACCTTTGGGCTTGGTTGCTCTGTGAACCCTCCTGGTCCAATTTTTGCTATTGCACTGCTTGATAGCAGCTTCTATGCTGCTTCAGTCCTTCGTGCTCATCTATTGCACTGTGTGGGAGTTAGTAGCTTGCTGTTGGTGGCCATATGGTTGTTGAAAAACCTAGGGTTTTTCCCTTTGGCACCATTGTCGACCCTGTCACGGCGTGAGTGTATATTTCAACTTGATACTGTCAATGCTTCCATTGTGGAAGGTATCTTTTGCTTCTACCAGCTCGTTCTTCTCGGTGACAAAGGAAGGGTTTACGCTTTCTCTGCTCATAGTTATCTGGCTGTTTACGGTGGCTGCACTTCTTTCAAACTCGCCAGTAAGTTATAGGTTATTCCTTCGTCTTTCTAGTTCAAGAAATAGTTTAACCATTTGAAAAAAAAAAGGTTTTAACTAAAACTGTTCTTTCACTGCAGGCTTTGACTCCTCTTTAAGGCATGGATGGCACAAAGCTTTGGTGGTTGGCTTTACCTGGTAAGCCTAGTTTTCACCATGGCGTTCCCTCCTTGGTAGTTTGTTAGGACGGTTAAGGTTTTGACTTTGAGTGATGTGACTCTGTGGTTACCTCAGCTTTGTTCAGTCTTTTAACTGCATGTTAAAATAAATTCTTAACAGGTTTAACCCTATTTTGTATATGCGTTTTACGGCTTCGGTCGATGTTGTAAATATTTGCCTTTATTCTGTATTTAAGATTTTCTGTAAAAGAAATACAATATATATAAAAAAAGGCACTGGCTGTAAGCCTGCCTGTATACGAGGTTACGGCCTCGACATTTTGGTTCTCTTGCTGTGCTCTTAACTTGTTCAGGGTTTTCACCCAGAGTTTTGTAATATGACTTATTATGAAGTTTTCTTGTATCTTTGGGTTTGTTTATCACATGCATTTTTAATTCTATGCTCTGTACAGGAATAAGTAAAAATATAGGTTTATAACCACTTATACTGTGGATTTATGATGCGGCCGTAGGTGAAAACATTGTCTTAACTCTTAGTATTTATTTTACTTTTATAAACTGGACTTGTAGGGTTCAACCCTAATTTTACAGTTGAGATTAAGTTCAGTTGCTTAATCTGTCATTAAAATTATAACTCTGTTGGTAATTGAGAGTTAAATGAATGATATTAACCATAATGGTTAAGCTCGATGATTGAGCTAATTACTGTTCTGTTATTTCTTTTGTTTTAAAAATAATAACTGGGTTATTTAACTATTGGTAGACTCTTTTTAATAAATTTCTATTAGGGTTATGTACATTGATTTAGTTGTTATGTAAAAACTTCTTAAATTAAATATAGGGTTTGTACCCTTATACAAATATCCTAGCTGAGAATACAATTCTCTTACATTACTTTTGGTCATGATATAAATACTATAATTTATCTTGTTATATTTTACTATTGCCTTCTGGTATTGTTTATTTAATTTGTAATACACAGAGTATAAATATTTTGTACATAATCCTTACTTATTTATTCATCAAGTATAAATAAACTAGGTTTATAATTACAATAATAAATAATTACTTAAAGTGTTACTATTATAATGTATGCATTATAGATACATTATTAGTATTACAATAATGATATTACTTCTTACTAAGGTTTCTTATGATTATTTTAAATGTTGTTAACCAATGTTTTGTTTAGTTTATTTATTTAGTTATAATGCCTTAGTATTTTTACATAATACTCATTCAATATTAAAGTTTATTCTCATATACATACCTATATAAATTCCTGTGTATATGATAACATTCATTTACCATATTTGAAAATAGAATAACAGTTTTGAAATCTGTTTAACTTAACTGAAATAAAAGAAGATTCAGTAATTAAATAATTGCATTCTTAACCAAAATACAGACTAACACCACTAGGATTTAACTGTAAAATCAACCAATAAGTGATTAAATCCTATTGTCAGTATTGTCCTTTCAACATTAAGAGGTTAGATTCTTTTAAACTGGAAAATAACCATTATAGGATTTAAACAACAGAAATACTTAGTCTATCTTTTCTTTAATGTAGCTAGTATTTACAGGAAACAAAGATACAGTACTAGGAAGTAGTTTCTTTTTTAAAACTATAATAAATAACTTATAAATTCCTGAAATACTTGTAGTTACTGAAAGTAACTAAATAGGAAACTCGGTTCAGAAGGATATTACTTCACAATACCGAGGTATTGTGCTGGAGTACGGTCTAGTGATCCCAGATGTGGAAAAACACAGTAACTCTTAACAGATTTAACTACTGATATTCTGAGATACTAACTTTACTAAATTGACTAACTCCTCAGACATATAAAATAAACATAACATGCGTCCATTCATACTCAGTAAACATAAAGAAATAAGTGACAAAACCTGTTTAAGCTGTGGACAACAACAACAATGGGAGGCCGTTCCTCCCTACCAACTCCTGGAGAGCGCTCAAACAGCGACTTCTCAGGACCCCCGAGCTTGCTCTGGTCTCCCTGGCCAGAACTAGGTGCATCAAAGTCAGAAACCAGTCTTCAAACTCAGTATTGACTTAGAACTATCAGTCAGTTCTCTTTAGCCCAATAGCTGTAAATAAAAATCAAGTTACTGCAGCAATCCTCTTAGAACAACTTCCTTACTGTATTTCCCTCTTCCTCAATGAATTTCCTGAATAACATTCACCTGAATGAATTCTCTCTGGAAAATAACTGAGTAGCCTCAGCTCTCTTCATTGAGTACTTTTAAAAGATTGCCTAGCTCTTTTTTGGGTTAACTATCATTTAATGAGCCACCTGCTCTGATTCCATTTTCTTGGGGAATCATGACCCCAAATATAGGGAAGTTGCCACCTGCAACTTAGGAAGTGTTTGAGGATGCTACCACTTGTATTTTGCCTTTCCACCTAGTTCCATCCACCAGTTTAACCAGTAACCTCTTTTTAACAGCTCTCCCATGCTGTTGTCTCCATAATTTATTTATTAATAATAAAATATTCTGAATTACACTCCATTACTGTTGACTTTGCTGAGTCATCAATCCCTACTTAGGATTAAGTTTAACATAATGTCTCAGAAATATAATAAAACAATTTACATAATTTTACAAAATTGGGGTATGTGACACCAGAGGATTGAGTGGTTACAGGTTGTGCCCTCAAGGGATGACCTGAACTGGATGGGGGATTAACTATATTAGTGTGGGTGGGAGGGACATAAAATATAAATTGTTATATATTAGTGGTATGTCCTTGAATAGGTACAATTCTGGTGCCAAATAACATAGGTCATGCTGGGGGTTTTCCCCTGGCACTAGAAGGTGACGATGAAACAGAAATTGAAGGTTTAGCCCCAGGTGTAGAAGAATTGGGAGGATTGGGAACATACATAATATAGGAGGTGGTGGTCTTGGAAGTTTGTCTTGGGTTGTGTGGAGTCACTGTGCGATCTATAATCGGTTCAATGGGTCTCATAGAATCGGAAAGTGAATGGTATCCCACAGGCACAGCTGCAGAACATGGTGGTGGTGTGCCCAATATATCATATATTTTCTTCTCAATCTCCTATGTACAAAGAATGGCTTCCTAGTATTGTCTACGTTCTTCTTCATCTGGAGAAATTTCTTCAGAAAAGTTTAAACAAGTGCCAAATGAGGCAATGGCCTATCCTATAGAGGTATCCCAAAATGGAGCTTTAGGACCATAATCCGGACGGGTAGTATCATTAACATGACCTTCTATGGGAGAATGGAATGATGTATTTCCTTAAGAAGGTTTTTGGACCAAGGGAGGTGAGTGTGAAGGATATGGTCCTCTGTTTTCTGCACCCACATTATCTCCCACTTGAGAGGTGGTAGCAACTCTTTGGTCAATAGATTCCATTGGATTTTCTCCTAAAACAAGAATAAAATCAGGTGGCAAGCCCTGTACTCTTCTAGACTGTCTTAGCTCAGCCATTTTGTACAGTTCCTATCTAACCTATGGTCTCAAAAAATGAGAAAACACACCAAAAAATTTCCCTACTCAAGCTATAGGTCAAACAAGCAAACTTAAATGATAGGAGGAGTTCAGATTGTCAGGTATCTCACCAGGATTTTCAAGAAGGTGCCAATCGCAATATACCTCTAGGGTATGTGCATAGTAATTTCCCTAAATGTTGTTTTTGGTGTATGGCTCCAAGCAAGACAACCAAAGGAATTTTCTCGGATGGATAAGGTATCCTAGTGGGGTCTCCTGATATACTCAAGGTACATGAGAGCTTGAATCGGTAGTAGTGTTGTCTAATGCATAAACGTACACAAGGGGCCTTCTGATATACAATCAAGTACATGAAGTACCTTTATATATACCTCAAGGGTATGTGAAAGGCCATTCGATATACTGACAGTACATGGAATAACCACGCGATTCCCAGGATGTAATGTGGACAAGTAACAATAGCTCCTACGCTTAACGATGCCCGAACACGTCTCTAACCTATCACTCAAATTTCTATGTAAATTTTAATCTATAACTACGGTTAATTTTAAAGTGGATGGTTAGGTGAATGCATGGAGTTTTGACAGAAAAAGTAAAACCATGCAATATGCGTATGCAAATATTTCACTTTACCGTTTGGTATTCCTACCTACGGGAGGGAAAGAGAGTATTTTCTTTTGTTTCAAAGCCAAAAATATTTCCAAACAACAATCTTGAACACAAAATCAAAGAGAAGAAGCACTTTCCAAACTGATTTATCTTTTCTGAACGCAATAAAAAGGGGAAGATTCTCTTTTCCTAAAAGAAAAACAAGAAGCACACTACATGCATATGCACTCTATTTTTCAAATTTTCTTAAAACATAGATAAATCTAACTTAAAACTACCATATTTTTTATTTTGATTAGATAGTACTAAATGCATAAGAGACAAAAGAACAGAAAGAGCTTGAAAGCTTGTGAGGCCAATCAGAGATCCAATGTCTAATGCTCAATGATGATAATAATCTAATTTTAGTCAAAAGTTTTCTTTTTTAAAGAAGCAAAAATAAGTTATCTATGAAAACAAAAAATGAAACCAAGATGCTAATCAAATGTTTTTCTTTCAGTATATATAACAGAAATGAAAAGAGATCTTACTAACACCCTAAGCTTTTCAAAAAACAAGAAGTCCTTTCACAATCACAACCAACAAGCACAGAAGTGAATGAACAATCAATAAGCCTAATCTAGATTTTGAATTCTCCAATCAAACCAATCTTTAATCGTACAATTTCAAACCACAAGCATGATATTCTAACACACAAGCCTGACAATGCAGGGCTGAAAGCAAATCAACTAAATTTTTTTTGCAAAAATGAGAAAAAGTGGTGTTGGAATAAGGCCTACCTGGAACCTCACTGCAGGGGTATTGACAGAGCGATTCTGGACCAGCCCCGCTTCTCACCAATAGGAGTCAGACGGTCGCACAATGTGCTAATAACTAGGTTTGGGCAGTGACACCACTTCTCGCCAACTGCATAAGAGTAGTTCCCTGTATAGATCCAAAACACAAAGGAGAACGACCGATCAAGTTAGAAAAAGATCAGATCAAGGTAAAAAATAATAGATTGAGAGTAAAAGAGAGCATAAAGGGTCAAAATAATTCATTTCTAGATAGATCTAGAATTTTCAAAGAAAAATAGACTGAGTCAGATAGCAAATTTGACTGAAGAGAGTTGGAGATGGAGCCTGGATTTGGACAAGAGTTAAAGAACTGAGGAAGATCAGATAAAGTGATGCATATATCTATTCCCCAGTGGAGTCACCAGATTTGTAACCAGGAATATTTCACCTTCTCTAGACAGAAGCTATTCCTCTGGTCTGAATGGTTCAGATCCAGAACAAATGAGTGAACGACAAAGGATGAAGACCCTCCCTAGATGTTGTAAACACCTGGAATGATACTTTGATAGTGAACCTGTGTACCTGCAACCAGATCAAACATGCAAACATGTCAAAGCCACTAGAACATCATCTACTTATCCATGTTAGTGACTAAGGAATCTAACAACATGTACATGCGAAATCAAGACAACAGTAATGTGGGACGGAAATCAGCTTTGCATTAAGATGTATGGAGAAGTTTACAACCAATTAAGCCTTAGTCTCGGCATGCATCTCCATGAGACCAACACTTCATACCCATAAGCTCCAACTTTGCTCTCTATGCTCTCCAATGGCTTGGGCCAAGTGGTCAATCCAACAGCATAACAATACCTCTATATTTCTCCCCCTCAACCATAAAAATCAGCTTGTATTTATAAGACTCAATGGATAGGAATGGTTGAGAGATTTGTGGATGAGGTGGCTTCTAAGATCCTATGATGGGGGATCTTGAGCTCAACTGACCCACTATGATAGGGATAAGGGAGGACACGTGGCTCATGATCTAGAAGCCTTGAGAAAATTCTCTTTTTCCCATTTTACCCAGGGTGCCGCTTTTCTCCTCTTATGACAGAGTGGTTTAGATAAGAAACACTTGTGGACAAAAGGCCACAGGTGGTGGCACCACTTATGGAAAACATGATACAGGCAGTGCAAGCAAGGTACTTCTCATGGTTTGCAGGGAAAGTGCGGTGATGAGTATTTTTATGTAAGATTGAGAAACAACATGGGGTTTCCACTCTAAATGCTTGGATTAAGGGAAAACATGTAAGTCAAAGGTCTTATCACATGGTGGTGATAGGATTTGGGTATAACAATCTATGCTTTTCCATTGGAAACTATAGAAATGCCTTGATCTTCTATTTGTACAGTTATAACATAATCCCCATCACCTTTGTGCTTTGATATTTTTAGAGACCATGCTTTGTCTCTTTCATGATTGAACCTGCATTTGGCACCATACATGCAAGTAGTGGTCTTGACAAAAAATGGAGTTCCACAAGAAAAAATCCAATAAACCCAACAATTCACAAAAGAAAAAAAACTATAATCTTATTAGCAAAAAACGAAGTTGTAGAACATGAAAGAATGAAAAAAATCATTGAATAACTTATTAGGCACACTTGTTCGTTGGGCCACTCTAGTAGTAAAACAACATCAAAAGTGGCACGTTTCACCTACACATAGGAAAATTACATATAGATTCAATTCTAACAAGATAACATATCAAATGGAATACAATAAAATGGATGAAAGAACATCTTGAGTTGAGTACAAGATCACTTCATCAACATTGTTGTTTTATTTTAATGTTTCCAGCCTATCTTTTGGATGGTGGAATTTGCACTTTGAACCAAATTTGCAGATTCCATTTTTCAAATAATACTGAATCGAAGAAATACGAGATCAATTAAAAACAACAAAATGTTAAATTACAATAATATCAAAAGAAACCAAACAACACAAACAAAATCTAAATTACCATAATATCAAAAGAAACCAAACAACATAAACAAAAGCTAAACTACAACAATATCAGATGGGATTTCATCTAGAACAAAATACAAAATAAAAAGTACAACAATATAACTTTGAGAATATAATTGTCATGATTTCTTAGTTCCTACCATTTCAAAAATACATGCACACACAAACATATATTATATAAATTGTTAAACAATACATGCTTGTAGAAAATAGTCCTCACAATACATCGCCAACTTTTTATCATACCAAAATAACATATTAATGAGTTGGATAGATAGGTTGATGGATGGTATTTCAATTTTATGTCACATGTAGTAAGATGTCAGTATTCACACAACCTTACATTTCTACTTAAGTTATAGTTGGAATAGTCAAATAATATAGTGGTTACAAAAATAAATATTTAAGGAGGCTACTTGCATGGTTGTCTTAGTTGTCTATAGTTAATATGTATACATCCCCTATCTTGTGATTATCATATTCTTCTTTTATTTATAAGTCACGCTATTCAAATTCTTCTGATAGTTAGGAGTTCCATATAAGAGGATCAAGGATTTGGATTTCCACTGATCAAGATAGTGATTAACTTGAGATACATTTCTAGGTTAAAATAACTAGAAGCTCAAGTTTACCTTTCCAAATAGAAATAGAAATGACTTATGGTTATTGTTAGTCTACCTTTCCACTAGTTTCCTCTTATATTCTCTTCCTAAATGAGCATCTCAAAGCAATGTTCTCCACTTATCTTCTATTCAATTTCTTTCACAATAGATTCCTAACATCAAAATAATAATGAAAATTCCTAAGTCAAACCCAACTTTCTAGCCCTAAAATCCCATCAGAAACATAAAGAAAACAAGCTATTTTAATCCACAACATAGATTTACCCCAACGTATCCATCCATTTCTATGCCAAATGCATTGAATATTGAAATACATTAATCTCTATGCCGAATTTACTTGGATACTCTAATATGGTTGGTCCACAGACCCAAGAGAGAGACATGCTATCATCGTTGAAGCATCATACTCATTCAACAAACACGATACCTATCCTCAATAAACAAAAAAGATGAATGCTATAGAGCATCGAATTATTCCTACAAAGTCTTTGCAACAACTAGACTGGCCAATGAGAGATACATGGTTGGGGCAAGGCTAGAAGGGAATACACATAGTTTGAATGAGGCTAGTGAGACATACTTGGAATGAGTATGGGATTTATACACCTGATTTGGACATGGTTGGATACATAGTTTGAGTGAGGTTGTAAGGGATGCATAGATTAGACAGGGATGGAAGGTATACATAGTTGAGATAAGATGAACCGACACATAGTTTTGGCAAGGTCAGATTGATACATAGTGTGACAAGGTTGTGATGAAATTGACCTTTCACATATTTAAAGACAATTCTTATAGATTGTGGCAGTGGGTACCCAGAGACTAGATGGATAAGGTAATGTCGACAGAAGTTTCAAGCTTGAGTAAGAAGTTCAAAAGCATTAGACAATTCTCAGCTATATTTTCCAAACCATATGGAGTAAATAGGAAAAGATCCTTTAAACCGAATTCTTGTAAATTGTCACAAAATTTAAGGCTCTCTAGAGAATCATCAGACAAATTCTAGCAATTCATGAGATTAATTGTGCTAATCCTCTTACAAACCTTAGTAAAGGCCTCAACACCTTAATCCTTCAAATTGGGTATGGAGGTCAAGGAAAGATTCTCGAGCATAATATAATTATTAACAAACCATTCGAACCCCATATTTGTAATGAATTCCTATGGTTGTTCAGGGTTACCTAAGGATAATGTAACTAGGTTTTTAAGGGGTTTAGGGGCCATCTTAATATCCTGCTCTTGCGATTGATAATCGCACTGAGAGATATTCAAATGCTTAACATGGTTGAAGTGAAGAAGGAGAGAAGGGGGGGTTCAAAATACCTCATTGTGAAATTTTGGGCTACCCTTGTGAGCACATCGTTCTAGGTTGTGCACACCATGGATGCCGAGAGAAGATCTTTCTTCTTTGGT
The DNA here is from genome assembly GCA_001517045.1 of Pseudotsuga menziesii. Classification (NCBI taxonomy): domain Eukaryota; kingdom Viridiplantae; phylum Streptophyta; class Pinopsida; order Pinales; family Pinaceae; genus Pseudotsuga; species Pseudotsuga menziesii. The sequence goes on along the minus strand of LPNX011101771.1, from coordinate 107,633 downwards.
AATTTCCTTAATATGTTGGAAAACAAACCTATGTCAGTTGTGGAAATATCTGTGTTTCTCTCCATTTTTTTTCTATGTAGATATGGTTTGACAAAAGTGATGGACTCCACAATGATTGAGTTCTAAATCAAATTTTAGTTCAAATGACTAGTATGTTAGAGACAAACAAGAGACTCCATAGTGATTGAGTTTTAAATCAAATTTTAGTTCAAACAATTGGTATGTTATGGCCAAACAAGCAACAATGACAAAATAACTCACCAATTAATATTCTTAATAATATTGTAATGTGGTCATTTTTAGTTTAGTTACTTGTTATCTGGCCATATAATTTATCTCGTGACCCAATTGGTCATTCCTCTGGTCATTTTTAGTTGGCTCACTCAAGTTTGGTCATTTATTCCTTCAAACAATTGTGGTGACCAATTTGTTTGGTCGCCTAACCATTTATCTCTAATTTTCTACTAATGTGTGTCATGCATGATAGTCCATAAATTGTGTTATTTTTTTTCACCTAAAAAATTGTTGGAAATGTGGATTATATCATTGGGATATGACAAAGAACTTTGCGGGGCAATTTATTTGTTTCCTACTCGATACAATATCTACTAATTCCACAATCAGGGAATTCATTTTTTTATGCATGTTGGCCACAATATACAATATGATCATTAGGACATGCATCAATCATGTTATACTCCATTCATTTATCCATCATATAAAGGACCTATTTTTTTTTCCGATATATATGAATTTCCTACCTAAATAACTTGTCCACGACAAAGAGTTTAACAAATATTATGTTGTATAAATGGCCTATAAATCATGCAGTTAACCATATTATATATATGTGGTTTATGTTGATTTATGATGGTTTTCATATGATCATTTATATATTGTAGGTAAGAAAATTGGAGTGATATCATAAAAACAAGTCAAGTATAAATTCACCTATGTTGTTGAACACATTTGTGTCCATGTGGTCATGAACAAATTGAAGTGCCTATACAAATTAAAAGATTTTTTATAATATGGAAAATGTAGAAATAATTGGAATTGTAAAGAGCCTCATTATTGGTGCATTTTTCCTAAAATATTCATTTAGTATGCATAATACCCTAGTTTTAGTTCTCATTAAATCGTTGAAGCCCCAAGGTCCATTGTTTCTACTAACACTATTGTGTATAGGGACATGTGCATGTCCATTAGATAAAGATGATTTTATTTTTAGGGCATACAACCTTAGTTTTAATTCAAAAAGTTGAGAAATTCCTTAATAAACATACATGATGTGCAAAACCTTAAAACGTAATCCACACAACACATGTAATCTAAATTTTCACCTTATGGGGCTATGTGGTTGTGTCAATCACATGCATGGTCCACAAGACATAAAAGCCTCTATTAGGATGTAAGACATTGTTTTAATCCTCTTAATACGTCCATGTCCCTAACATCGATATTTGGTGTGAAAAAACTTGCATTGGAAACTGTATGACACAAATAAGCCAAAGATTCTCTTTCTAGGTACTATGCAGAAATTTTAGACCATGTGCATGCTCCATGTGCCACATAATATTATTATAGGAACTAAGAAATTGGTTTTTATCCTCATATGATGTATAAGACCCTAATAACCATTCATGATGTAATTCAAATCATGTGGAACCTATAAAAAAATACTACACAAGAAAAAACTGACAAAAAATTGAGTTCCACAAGAAAAAATCCAATAAACCCAACAATTCAAAAAAGAAAGAAAAAAAAACTATAATCCGATTAGCAAAAAAAGAAACTATAGAACATGAAAGCATGAAAAACATCATTGAATATCTTTTAGGCTGGCACACTTGTTCGTCAGGCCACTTTGGTAGTAAAACAACATCAGAAGTGGCAGGTTTCACCTACACATAGGAAAAGAAATATAAATTCAAGGACAAACGAGATATCGTATCAAATGGAATACAAGAAAATGGATGAAAGAACAAATTGAGTTGAGTACAACCTCACTTCCATCAACATTCTCATCTTGTTTTAATGTGGCCAACCTATATTTTGGATAGTGGAATTTTCATTTTGAACCAAATTTGTAGATTCCAGTTTTCATATAATACTGAATTGAAGAAATACGAGATCAATTAAAAAAAAAAAAAAGTTTAAATTACAATAATATCAAAAGAAACCAAACAACACAAACAAAATCTAAATTACCATAATATCAAAAGAAACCAAACAACACAAACAAAAGCTAAATTACAACAATATCAGACGGGATGTCAGCTAGAACAAAATACAAAATCCCGACTCAGTTAAAATTACAGGTGACTCAAACTCACCTGGCCTGTTCGGTGGGGTCTCACTATTTGTGGTAGCAGAGGGAATCTAAAGACACAACAGATGCAAAATTATAATTCTGGTTGAAGATGATATTGTATTGTAAAACTGGACAAAATCATTATAGAACTCATAGTATTACATATACTAAATTAAAAATTAGATCAAACTAAAAACCTAATCAGGTATTCTTCAGATTGAACTTCAAAATAAACCAGTATATACACAACATAAACTTAATATGATGCATATGTTAATTCTAAACAAGCACAAACCAAGTCCTAACAAACAACATATCAAGAAAAAGGAATAAAATTGTACTTCCTGGCACAATGGAACTAAAATTTGTAGTTAAGTATGGCTAACATTGCAAGGTGAATTTTATAACCAATATGCCAAAAGAATAAACAAGATAAAACAAGATCAACAAGAAAACATGAACTAAATATTACATCAAATAAGAGGAAAGAGGAAAGGCAGCAAGAGAGCAATAACAATAATGTTATTATTTTTCCTACAATTAAAGATAATATTACATCTAAATGCCAAGCGTGAAAAAATAATTAAATAAGGATGGTAGGAGAAACCTATGTGAAAGAATTATGATATTGGGATAAGACTTCTAATAATTAATTGTATCAATCTTCAAATCATATTACATAAAATCATGACAGATATGATATCTAACATTGGGCATTTGATTTGCTTAAGAAATAAATATGTTTCTTAAAAACATATTATGCAACTGATTAAGTGAAACATGTAAATCTCTCTCTATCCAAACCATAATTTTGGGAAAACAATATTTAACAGAAACAAAACCCTAATACCTTAATATAAAAGCATATTATGACATGCATTTGGTAATCAATTGCCACGACACAATCCATTTTTCACATACCGCATAAGTTGGACAAACTGGTAGACAATTGGCCATTTATTTATCATAGACACAAATGAGTAATCAATTGAGCTTATCCATATCATCTTCATCTTAACGCTAATTGGATTGGTGTGCACACAAACAATAAAAACTACTACAATTGAACTTTGATAATATAATTGTCATGATTTCCCAGAACCTACCATTTCAAGAATACATGCACACACAGAACATATATTATATAAATTTTTAAACAATACATGCTTGTAGAAAATAGTCCTCACAATACATTGCCAACTTTTTATCATACCAAAATAACATATTAATGAGTTGGATAGACAGGTTGATGGATGGTATTTCAAATTTTTGTCACATGTAGTAAGATGTCAATATTCACACAACCTTACACTTATACTTAAGTTATAGTTGGAACACTAAAATAATATAGTGGTTACAAAAAGAAAGAATTAACAAGGCTACTTGCATGGCCGTCTCAGTTTTCTATAGTCAATGTGTATACATCCGCTATCTTCTAATTATCCTATTCTTCTTTTATGTATAATTCATGTTATTCCAAATCTTCTGATAGTTAGCAGTTCCAGATAAGAGGATAAAGGATTTGGATTTCCACTGATCGAGATAATGATTAACTTCAGATACATTTCTAGTTCAAAAGCACCAAAGGCTCAAGTTTAGCTTTCCAAATAGAAATAGAAATGACTTATGGTTATTGTCAGTTTACCTTTCCACCAGTTTCCTCTTATATTCTCTTCCTAAATGAGCATCTAAAAGCAATTTTCACCACATATCTTATGTTCAGATTATTTCACAATCATTAGAGGAAATTTGAGGTCTAAAATGGGCCTTCTAAGGAAAATGATAAAATAATAGTTAAAATAATAAAATAATAGTTATTAATTTTGGAGGAAGAATGAAAAAACTACTTTTTTTGTTTGTATTTTTGACATATCTCCCTGTGTTTTTACTCAAATTTCGAGTGGGAGAGATTGTTGGATGTGGAATTTAATTCCAAATCCAATGAGTACCCATGTTGCATACTTTTTACGGACACCGCTACCCCAAAAACAAGAAATGACTGAAAAAACATGATGATGACATCATCATCATGTTTTTTCATCCATTTTTTGTTTTTGGGGTAGTGGGGTCTGTCAAAAGTATGCAGTATGGGTACTCATTTGATGTGGAATTAAATTCTGCATCCAATGAGCTCTCCTGCCTGAAATTTGAATAAAAACACAAGGAGATCTATCGAAAATACGAGCAAAAAAAGTAGTTTTCTTTTATGACAAATATGTCAATTCAACCATTATGGTTGATTCATTTTATTGAAATTGTATTGGTTCTTGAATTCCAAATCACAAAATGTATTGTTGGTGCATTTTCTTATAAGGCCCATTTTAGACTCCAAATTTTCTCTAATGTGATTCTTAATATTAGAATAACAAGGCAAATTATTAAGTCAAACCCAGCTATCCAGCCCTAAAATCCTATCAGAAACATAAAGAGAACAACTTGTTTTAATTAAAAGCATAAATTTACCCCATTGTATGCAGATCCATCCATTTCTATTTCGGATGTATAAAATACTGAAATACATTAATCTCTACACCGAATTTACTTTGATAATCTAATACGGTTGGTCCTCAAACCCGAAAGAGAGACATGTTATCATCGTTCAACCATGATTCATGTTCAACAAAGACAATACCCATCCTCGGCAAAGAAAAAAGTCGAATGCTATAGAACATTGACTTGTTCCTACATTGATGTTGCAACAACTAGACTTACCAACAAGAGATACATGGTTGGGGCGAGGTATCATGTCCCCGGTTTTGACCCCGTTTGCATGATGTATATATTGTGATTAATCATGGTGAGGAGCTCAAGGAAAAAGCCCCACCATCGATTTGGTTGTGTATGTTTCGGCAATGGGGATAATTGCCGATGGAATGTAGTGCTATCCGGCACATTTTAATGTGGCATCATGTAAAACCCGCACATCAATTAATTAAACCACAACCAGCTACGGCAGTGCAACGTTGAATGAAAAGGGCATGATTCCAAAGGATAAGGGTGGGGAGTGTCAAACCTTGGTTGTGGGGAAAAAAAAAACCCATGTTTATCACCTTTGTTGTTTGTCACCCTTTTTGTCTCATCCAACCTTGTCAACCTCTTTAATGCTCAGCTGGTGGTTGAGGAGTTATGGCTGCTGGTGGATGGGCAGTTATTGCCTTTGGGAGTGGGGTGGCAGGACTATCAGTCCTTTTCCCACATCCACACTCCACCCACGACCCCATGCTCGCCCTTCCTGGTCTGTTCACTCACTCACCACGATTTTGGTTCTATTGGCTCCTCACGCACAAGAATTGGGCAGTTTTGGTCTCAGGCAGACCTTTCCTTGGTTCCACGAGTTGCTGAGCACCCACGAACTGCAAATTCATGTCCTTCCTGTTAGTGGTGCATCCACGGGCAAAAATGGATTCGTTTTTCCTCACGCAGGGCCTCCATTGTCTGTTCTTTTCCTTGCTGGGTCGGATTGTTTACCCACGCACAAGCATTCTTCTGTATGGGGCGCACATAGTGAGCTGAGAGCTGTGCTCTTGCATCCACGACTCACTGTGAAGGGCCATTCACGTTTTTGGCTGTCTCACAGATTAATTGGGTCGTTTTCCTTGCTGTAGGTTATGCTCACTGGTAGATTTCGGGGCTGTAGTCTTCCCCATGTTGTGAATGTATTTGCTGCTACGTTTGGGGGCCATTGTAAATTCGAGTGAGAGTCATTTTGGCCACGATAGGGCCAAGAATGACTCAAGAATTCGTTTTCCCTGTTTAAGCTGTGGTCATCCATTGTTTGGGGCTGTCCCTGGTTGTTTTGCCTTCTTCACAGAGCTATGAAGGGTTGATATGGCTGCTGGTATGCAGTGGTTGTCCATTGGACTGTCCTGGCTTGGCTTGTTTGTTGATATCCTGTGAAACCCAGCTGTGATTGGTTTGTCATTTTGTGTCCCCTTGGCTATGTGCAAGCCTGCAATTGACCCTTATCTTGAAGGAATCATGCCTAGCTCGGGGGTGGCAGCGCTGCTGAGAGATTGATGAGCACGCTGGCCTATGGTTGGGTGGAACGTTGCAGCGACGTAGCTGGTTGCGGATGAATTCTTCATTAACAGATAAGTGCTGCTGGTTATTCCATCTCTGCAAATTTTATATTGATGTTAAATAAATTATAATGAACATGGAGATTGCTGGAATGTGTGTGTGTGTGCTTCCACTGTATGATTGAAGATAAATGCATCTGTGTATGCTTAATTCCAGCATTTGAATTCTATTTATGTTCATTGGGCATCTTGCCCGGTTGTATTTTGATGTGCTCGCCGCGTCCTCTTCGCCGGTTGAGGGACGGGGACGTGACAGTATGGTATCAGAGCGCCATGGTTGCAACAATGGGCCTCTTTGGGCCAAGAATATGTAGTGACAGAAGGTAGAATTACCTTCTCTGTTCAGCAGAGCAGCAACAAGTTCAGAAAAATCGCCTAAGTGTGAGCAGTCGCACCACAGGAGGAAGTGGAATTCCATCGTTGCGAATGAGTTGGAGAAGTTCCTATCCGCCGTTGCGGAAGGGTTGATGAAGTCTACCCTCCGACCATTGCGGGCAGCAAAGCAATCATGCATCTGACGCGAAATTCCTTCGATTGCCGACGCCGCAGAAAGGGCTAAAAATTTGTCTAAGTATGGGAAATCGGAGGTGGGAGTGATCTCCTGTCCGCCGTTGTGGAAGAGGGGATGAAGTTAACGTCCGACATTGCGGATGAATGGCAGAAGTCTCCCATCCGACTGTTGCGAAAGGGTTCACGGAGTTAACCTCCGTCGTTGCGGGTGAGACAACGATCTTCCCCTCCGACCGTTGCGGATGGCGGAACGATCCCTCATCCGATTCGAGATCCACCCGACAGCCGCTGCCGTGGAAAATTCGAAATTTGGCCAAGTGAGCAGGCGGCCAACCGGAAGAGAAAAAGGTTTGCGCTTCGCCGTTGCGGGTGAAGAAGCAATAAGGCTTCCGATGCAGAGAGTGTTCCGACAGCCGACACGCGAAAAGAAAGTTTGAAAATTCGGCTAAGTATGGAACGGTCGGGCCGTTGAAGGAAGTAAACTGCCGCCGTTGCGGAAGGATTGGTAAAGTCTCCGGTCCGACGTTGCGGACGGCTAAGTAATCCTGCGTCCGATCCAAGAGTCATCCGATCACCGACGCCGCCGAAAGAATTGAAAAATTGTTTAAGTGTTGGGGCGGTCGGAAGAGTTTGTGAAGCAAGCGTCCGCCGTTGCGGGTGAAGGAGCGTTCAGACTTCCGATTGGAAAGTCTTCCGACTTCCGATCCAAGAGTCAGCCGACGCCCGATGCGAAAAGTTCGTCCAAGGAAGAGCGGATTTCAGAAGGGTTGGAACTTCCGGAGAGCCGATGTTGCGGAAGGTTGGAACTTCCGGGGGAGCCGTCGTTGCGGCTGCGCAGATGAATAGACCACCCGATTCGAAAGGCTGCCGACGGTCGCCGTTGCGGGAGGTAGAAGATTCCGGGGAGCCACAGTTGCGGAAGGGCTGGAACACCCAGAGCGTCCGCCGTTGCGGAAGGCTGAGAATTCCCGGGGAGCCGATTCAGCGGAAGACAGAATGGTCCGGGAGCCGATTCGGCGGAAGGGAGAATGATGGAGGAGCCGATACGGCGGAAGGGAGATTGATTGTAGAGCCGATACGGCGGAAGGAACAATGGTTCCTGGAGCCGATTTCAATTGTTTCTCAGTGAAATTTTGGGCTATTTTTCAGAGAATTTTCAGGGGCGGAAATTAACATTCTCGGCCAAAATGCAGCTGTGTGTAAAATGCAAAGGTTTGCTGAAAGTCTTCATTCTTAGAAGGGGTGTGGTTTTCACATCCGAGGTCGGAATGACGCATGTGAATAGGCGTTGGAAAGCTTATCCAGTGGGGAATAGGGATAAGTGACCAGGGTCTAAGCATGGAGCAGCAAAGTGCTAATGATGGCCGCTGTTGTCAATTGGACAAATCTGGACAGTTGCATGCCCAGGGGCAGCAGGAACTATGAAGTCAACCAGCTGCTGTGTGGAAAAGAAATTCCAGAAGAAGATGAGGGATTTGAAAGGGAAGTTTTCATTAAACCCTATCTTGCTGATTATAACTTCATTTCCGAAGTTTATGCTTGAACTGCATGGAGATATGTACTACATGCATAGGATATTGCATGGTTAGTAAGAATATTGGAAATTATATATATATTTATAATGAACCACTGATGATAATCATTGTTTTGATGTTGGCATTAGTGGAAAAACCAACGATGACATGGACCCGGATGGCTATGTTGCTGATGCTGATGAATGAAACCAGCAACCCTATGGAGAGGGGATAAAGCAACAAGTCCAGGGTGAAAGCTGGTGAGCAAATGCTGCAATCTCCTGCAAGGACCAACCAAATTGGTCATGTCAAGGGTGTAAGTATGACCCATGCAGGTAAGAGTTTGCTTACGACAAATTCCATGAATTGGTCCAAGTAAGAGACCTCATACCATATGGATATTGGAATGTAGAAAGGTGTCATACCTATACATGTTAAGGATAATAATGCATCCTATATGAGGTAGTCATGGTTAGACCATGGTATGGTTGAATGCATAGTATTCCTGGATCATTGCAAGATAGCATGAATGGATATGCATTAGAAAGATTTTATGAATCTTATTGTTATGCATTGGATGTATGCATATGAAGGATGTGAATGACTGATTGCATAAGTGTAGGTGCAATGTTGTGATGTATGGCATGAATGCATTGAGATGAATGCATGTGGTATGCGGACTAACTAATGACTGAAATGGTGAATTAATGATAATTCTAGAACTGTTTCGAAGGTTGTTATGAATGCAGGATAGTCACGATCAATTGGCTGCTAGGAATGCTCTATTAAAGAGCAAGGTGGTATGAATGATACGCCTGTGAAGTTAGGGTATCTAACCACTTCATTTAAATTGCATTAATGCTGTGACTATACCTTGCAATAAGTGAATGAGTTTGGTATATACTGATGTGACTAACTATTGAAGTATTTGAATTTTGTAAATTCTGAAAATGCTTCAGTGATGGTTGTAGAAATAAGATAGTATATGCATCCATACTTACCAAGTGTTTGGTTGATGGAAGCTCCTGTTTCAGGTAGATTCTTTCGAGCATGTCAGTAAGAGGTAAGACCCTGACCAATGCTGGAATCTACCATGTAAAAGAGCTTGTTAAATTTGAATTGTGAATTTCAAATATTGCTGACAACTATTAGTCACTACTGGCTTGCATACGA